>CM055265.1:138086974-138128435 GCA_029237695.1 Conchocele bisecta
GTCAGGTGGATAAAATGTCAGATGTCGAGGTCGCTATAATCGCGCGGACCAGCGCGGTTTTTATTACACGCTTACTCTCAGACCTCTCCGTAAACGCGCTGTTCTTTGTTGCGTTTATCAGTTTGGTTAACCCCGGCACTCTCAGACGATTACTATATGTGATCCCGAGTGATTTAGCTTCATCCCTCAATTTCCCAATATCTCGGGAGGTCTGATCTGAGGATTTTGGGTTTATCAGTTTGGTCAACCCCGCAACTCTCAGACGATTACTATATGTTATTCCCAGCGATTTAGCTTCATCCCTCAATTTCCCAATATCTCGGGAGGTCTGATCTGAGGATTTTGGGTTTATCAGTTTGGTCAACCCCGCAACTCTCAGACGATTACTATATGTGATCCCGAGTTATTTCGCCTTTTCTCGCAATTGCAATAACTCGGAAGTTGGTGTTGGGGGTTTTGGTGTCATATTTGTCATAATACTTTCAAACAGCTTTCTGGCTTCGCCCCACTGCTGGTGCGCGCGAAGGCCCTGGCTGTAGAGCTGATTGGTGACTCCCTTGATAGTCATCTCGACCTTTGTGATTTTGGGGTTATAACATTTGTCGGTATTTCTAACCCCGAGCGCGAACCGAGCCTCCTCGAACAGCATCAGTATACCTTTAATCGAGCGGGCGGGTACGTTGACGTTAATATTCCACAATGTGTCGCTTTTGTCTTTCGTCATCTTGCGGTGGCGAAGAACTCGGTCGTAAAGTATGGCAACGCGCCCGGCGTACTGGGTTCTGATCAATCGCGCGAGTTCGGGCATCGTGACCATGTCGTACTCCAGCGAAACATTGTAGATCGTATACGTCGATGTCATGTCGGTGGCTATGAGAACTCGGCCGTAGTCGTTGAACGTTAGTTCGTATTCGAGGCGGTCAGCCAAAGCGCTCTGATAGTAGGGCATGTGACTCTCCAGCAACTCAAAGTCGAGCGGGATGTAGAAGCGGTTGTCGTAAGCGCCCGCGACCGCGTTGTCGCTCGCGTTGTTATCTGCCTTGTTACCAGCCCCGATTCTAAGTTTGGTTACGGTCTTATTTTTGCTGCTGTCAATACCTTGATAGACCTCATTTTCACGCTCTTGCGCCGTCTTCCACAGGTCCTGGTAGCAATGGTAGACGTCGCTGTCATCGATCGACATCACCTCATTACCAGAAATCTTGAGCATGTCTTCTTGATGATGGCGCGACCCAGGTTCTGAACGACGGTTCGGTCCTCGTCTGTCGACGTCAACGAAATAGTCAAAGCGAGGCGAACAGTCCCCGGCACAATGACGTCGTTAGCTCCGAGGTTCGGAAAGCGGGCCAACAGCTGCTGGTTCTGGTCGATTGTCGATGGGTTGTTCGTAATAACGACGCTCTGTCTCACGCCTTTCGCCCCGAGGGGCTCCTGCAGTCCGCGGTATGGATTGAGTTTGCGGCCGTATTGACTCGAAGACATATTTAAATACCCTATTAAACCCGTCTGGTTTTTATACCCCCCGCAACGAGTTGTGGGGGTATATTGGAGTCAGGTTGTCCGTCCGTCCGTCCGTACTTACGAGAGCTACATTGTGAGGTTGCTGTGTTGTGCTGAAACCCACCCACCGCCCTATTTAAGACACTTGGATAAGTGTTTTTCAAATATAATTAACTAATGGCTAGCTCATTTGCATATTATGCGATTTATTCCGTAAGAGAATCGTTAAGGAAGAAAATAACGGAATAAGTTGCTACATTGTGAGGTTAACCCCACAGTGTAAACATCAAAGGAAACCATAACCTCACAATGTAGCTCTCGTCCGTAACCGACAGTCCGTCGCCGTCCATCCCGTCCGTCCCTCCGTCCGTGCACTACGAATGGCAGTTACGTTGACTCTGTCCCACATAGGGATGGACTTGTTTACAGGTTAGTGGTAGTAACATCAACTAATAGACAAAACTACCGAATACTTTATTTATGTTTGACACTTATTTGTTTCCGTTTTTATGTGACACTAAAGAAACACATGGTCACATAAAAACCGATCATTTTAGACGTCCGTCCGTCCCCCGTCGTCCGTCCGTCCGTCCGTTCCGTCCGTCCGTCCGTCCGTGGGCACACGAATTATTGCAGTTACGTAAAGACTATGTCACATAGGGATGGACTTGTTTAAAAGGTTATGTGTTAGTAACATAACAAACAAATTAGAAAACACTAACGAACTCAATTTTTATTATGTGACACCTTATTTTCCGTTTATGTGACCACACTAAATTTTTAGAGAAACAAATGCTCACATAAAAGTAACCATACGCGAGAATGTCCGTCCCCGTCCCGTCCGTCCTTAACCGTCCGTCCGTCCGTCCGTCCGTCCGTCCTCCGGTCCGGTCGTACATTACGAGAGCGGGTACATTGAAAAATGAGGTTGCTGTGTTGTGGCATGATTACCCACCGCCCGCCCGCCCATTTAGACACTTGGTATAAAGAGTTTTTATTTTCAAATATAAATAACAATAATTTGCTAGCTCAAATTTGCATATATATTGCGATTTCTTTCCGTAAGAGAATCGTTACGAAATAAAAAATTTAACGGAATAAGTTTTGCTACATAGTGCGGTAACCCCACAGGTGGTAAACATTCAAAGGAAATAACCTCACAATGTACTCTCGTAAGAACGTCCCGTCCGTCCGTCCGTCCGTCCGTCCGTCGGGCACACAATTAAATTGGCAGTTACGTGACATGTCACATAGGGGATGGACTTGTTAAAGGTTAGGGTTAGTAACATAACTAATAGAAAAAAACTAAACGAATAATTTATAATTGTGACACTTTATTCCGTTTATGGTGACAAACCTTTTTAACCAAAGAACAAATGGTCACACCGATTCGTTAGGTTACGTCCGTCCTTCCGTCCCGTCCGTCCGACCGTCCGTCCGACACGAATTGGCAGTTACGTGACTAGTCACATAGGGATGGACTTGTAAAGGTTAGGGTTATAACATAACTAATAGTAAAAAACTAACGTAAAAAATTTATTTATGACACTTATTCCGTTTATGTGACACCTTTTTAAAGAACAAATGGATCCACATAGTATCATTCGCGGCGTCCGTCCGTCCGTCCTCCGTCCTCTCCGTCGTCCGTCCTCCGTCCGTCCGTCCGTCCGTCCGTCGTCCGTCCGTCCGTCCGTCCGTCCGTCCGTCCGTCCGTCCGGGCACACGAATTGGCAGTACGTGACTATGTCCACAGATGGACTTGTTTAAAGGTTAGGGTTATAACACTAATAGAAAAAAAACAACGAATAATTTTATTTAGGTGACACTTATTCGTTGATGACACCTTTTTAAAGAACAAATGTCACATAAGGGTATCCATTTCGCGACGTCCGTAAAGGTCCGTCCGCCGTCCGTCCGTCCGTCCTCCGTCCGTCCGTCCTCCCGTAGTCCGTCCGTCCCGTCCGGCACACGAATTGGCGTTAACGTGACTAATGTCACATAGATGGACTTAACTTAAAGTTAGGGTTAGTAACATAACTAATAGAAAAAAACTAACGTAATTTAAAATTTATTTAGTGACACTTATTCCGTTTATGTGACACCTTTTTTAAAGAACAAATGGTCACATAAGTATCCATTCGCGAGAACGTCCGTCCGTCCGTCCGTCCGTCCCCCGTCCGTCCGTCCGTCCGTCCGTCCGTCCCTCCGTCCGTCCGTCCGTCCGTCCGTCCGTCCGTCCGTCCGTCCGTCCGTCCGTCCGTCGTCCGACCGTCCGTCCGTCGTCCGTCCGTCCGACTCCAGTCTCCGTCCGTCCGTCCGTCCGTCCGTCACGTCCGTCCGTCCGTCTCCGTCCGTCCGTCCCGTCCGTCCGTCCGTCCGTCCGTCCGTCCGTTTCCGGCAGAATTGGCAGTTACGTGACTATGTCACATAGGGATGGACTTGTTAAAGGTTAGGGTTAGTAACATAACTAATAGAAAAAACTAACGAATAATTTATTTATGTGACACTTATTCCGTTTATGTGACACCTTTTTAAAGAACAAATGGTCACATAAGTATCCATTCGCGAGAACGTCCGTCCGTCCGTCCGTCCGTCCGTCCGTCCGTCTAAACTTAACATCAGAGAAATACTGTTATAACTTCTATTTCCTTCATCTAAAATGCTTAATATTTCACACATGCATTCCTGTAAGGCTCTATTACCAATCTGTGCCAAATCCACGACCGTCCAACCCCCGCAGATCCCAAGGTCATGGTCAAATACTTAGTCCGTAAACTTAACATCAGAGAAATATTGTTATAACTTCTATTTCCTTCATCTAAAATGCTTAATATTTCACACATGCATTCCTGTAAGGCTCTACTACCATGCTGTGCCAAATCAACGACCATCCAACCCCCGCTGATACCAAGGTGAAGGTCAAATACTTAGTCTCTTTACAAAACTTAACATCAGAGAAATATTGTTGTAACTTCTATTTCCTTCGTCTAAAATGCTTCATATTTCACACATGCATTCCTGTAAGGCTCTACTACCATGCTGTGCCAAATCAACGACCATCCAACCCCCGCTGATACCAAGGTGAAGGTCAAATACTTAGTCTCTTTACAAAACTTAACATCAGAGAAATATTGTTGTAACTTCTATTTCCTTCGTCTAAAATGCTTCATATTTCACACATGCTTTCCTGCAAGGCTCTACTACCATGCTGTGCCAAATCCATGACCGTCCAACCCCCGCTGATCCCAATGTCAAGGTCAAATACTCTTTACAAAACTTAACATCAGAGAAATAAGTTATAACTTCTATTTCCTTCATTGAAATTTCTTATTATTTCACTTGTGCATTCCTCTAAGGTTGTACTATCATGCTGTGACAAATCTACGACTGTCCAACCCCCGCTGATCCCAAGGTCAAGGTCACATACTTAGTCTCTTTACAAAACTTAACATCAGAGAAATATGTTATAACTTCTATTTCTTTCATTGAAAATACTTAATATTTCATATGCTGTGACAAATCCCCGCTGATCTCGAGGTCAACGTCACATACGTACCGTATAACCTCGACTTAACGCCCCCCTCCTAATAAACGCCCCCCTTCCCCCCAAATAAAAAACATTTTTTTTTTTTTTTACCAATGACCGCCAATTTCAAACACAAATAATCCTTAAATCCTTATTTGTGTTTCAAATTGGCGGTCCTTGATAATTTTTTTTTTTTTTTTTACTGGCTAATAAACGCCCCCCCCCCCCTTTTGTAAAATGTAACGCCTCCGGGGGCGTTAATTCGAGGTTATACGGTAGTCTCTTTACAAAACGTAACATCAGAGAAATCGGTTATAACTTCTATTTCCTTGCTCGGATCTGCTTCACATTTCACACACTCATTGCTCCAATGGACCTCTACCACCCTGTGACAAATTCACGTTCATGCCGCTCGCGCTAATCCCAGAGTCAATGTCACAAGCCCACACACTTGGAAATTTGTACATATTTTAGGGGTACCTGGGCCCACGCGGGGGGTATTCTGTAAGCCTCGCTTACTGACCAATCTAGTTTCTTTGGGTTGGGTGTCGATTGGTGTGTTGATGATTGGATTGGGGGGTTTTATGAAATCTTTTTCAAATTTATTTCAGTTTCCAACCTCAACTCCCAATCGAGATTGGATAAACCCGACCGTCTTGGGGGTGCACTTGATGATATCTACGTTCACATTCCCGTTGTGGCAGATTTTTTGATTGGCTGTGGCGATTACGATCTGATTATTGTAACCGTCAACCGGGTCGTCTCGTAGTATCATATTGCTCGGCGCCATATAAAGACCTATTCCAAATACATAGTCTACTGGGGTGCTGGCATTCTGCAAAACGTCTTGATACCACTTGATCGCCGCCGGGAGGTCCACCGGTTTGTTTATTGCGTCATCGACATTGACCAAGAACTGTTATTGCGCGTCAAACGCCTTCCCGTCTCCTATTATAGAACTGCGCGCTTGCCCCTGTGAGCCGAGGATGGCACAGACGTATGTGCGAATGGAGTCATTGAGGCGAGTAACCCCGGCCTGCGTGAACCCTATACCCTTATCTAACATGAATGTACCCCACGCGTCCTGGACCTCAGCAGCCTGCTGTATGTAATCGACGTGAGCTCGTTTCGGAGGTAACCAATTGCAGGATGAGACGCCGCAGTGCCGACCTCCAGACACTTCCCGATGGCCCGAAGGTCATCGTCGGGGGGTCAAAATTCCCGGTGTTACGACTGACGATGTGGTCGCCGGAGTGATCGTGTCTTAAATCAGTCTGCGTCCAATTCCCGGACTGGCCCCGAATGAGAACGTCCCCGAGGCCAGGGCTGCTAGGAAATGCTTTCTGTCTCCAGGCCGCGTCTTTTGAAACGTTAAATTCGTTACACAGTCTTTCGAACGCCCTACGGTCGTATGCGTTGGAAATGGGATTATAGGCATCATCTTGAGGCATACCTAGTTCTTTGATAATCATCCTAATAGTGTAGTACGCGTGAAAGTTGTAAACGGCCCTCAAGAAGGGATCCTCCGCGACCAGATGGTCCTGAGAGGAAACCCCGCATCCGGCTGTTGCGCACCATACGGCGAAGTTGAGCTGATTCTGCCAAAACTGCATCGGTGTTGCTTTCCACCTGTTTACGTCCTCCATTGTAGTAATCTTGGGCAGCCTATATAGTTCAAAGATGTCGGGGAAGTTGGTTTGAAAGCCTTTTCCACCGCTAACTAGGACAGTGAGGTGCATCAGCTGGGGAGCGCCATCCTTAGTGTCGTATACCCCGCCGACCAGATACTTTGCATTATAATTAAAGCTAAATGCCTTGGTATCCATTGAAAGATATTATTATGTTTGCTACTATCACTAATGTTCAAAAAGAGAGTTGTGAACTTCAGAAGTCAATCGACAACTGCTGTGGAAAACGCCGGGTAGGCCTCAGATCAATCACCTTCACGGTTGGGTGGCGAAACTTGGGGGAGCGCGAAGGGTTTTACTATGTGAAGGATGGACAACAAGTAAGTGTAAAGCTGCCTCCTTGACTGTGGGGAGCAAGACAACTCATATACTTTGTTTCCACAGAGCTTGGCGACGAAGCCAACCTCACAGTATCGAAGGCTACCGGGCTCGCATCATTAACTGCCCCAGAAGGCGCTGTGATAACTTTATCAGACCCATTAGGCATTCGCCTCGGTTTCAGCCACCCACTTAAAAAGATTGTTTCCCGTCGGGGCCAAACATTTGTTGGAGATGTGCCTGTGAATCTAGCCTTTACCAAAACCCTCAAAATACATTTGAACCAACCGAACACGTCGTACAACTTGTTAAATGGGCCCCCAGTACACTACTTAAAACAGTGCTTGTTATTTTGGGGAGACTGTGCCATTAGACTTCCCATCCCCAGAGATGAAAGTTTTGGAATCTGGACACATCCGCGAATTTAAGGTCTCTATTCTCGACGACCAGGCTAAAGAGTTGAATAACTATTATCCGATTTCGGTCGTTCTAGAAATTTCAAATTAATTAAAAGAATTAAATTCATGTTCGTAATATAATTTATAACAACCAACATTATGAGTATATACGGGCCAGATAGTTCTTCCAATCCCAATCGCGATTGGTTGTCCCCACCGAAATACAAATTCAATTCGCGAATTGAGGGTGGTGGATTCACCCCCACAGAGAAAGATTTTTTAACTACCGGGAAAACTGTAGCACTGGTTGATGACACTGTGGCTTCAGCTGCAAAGTACATTCGTAGAAGTATAACACAACTGAGAACGGACGTCCTAACTTCTATAGCACAAGTTCACCAAGAGGCCCGGGCGGGGATAGAGGAAGTCCGGACGGGTATTGAGAAAGTCCGATCAGATACACAGGCGGACCTTACAGAAGCCTATGGGATGTTGCGCTCTGAGGACCAGACAGCACTTACTGAACTAGACGGAAAAATAACCGAATTTCGGGAAGAGGCCCATACAGAGTTTATGGAAGTTTCAGATAAACTAAACCGAGTTCGTAAAGGCGCGAACAAAGCACTTGAGGATACCTCTGAAAAGGTTCGTGTTGATGCCCATACCGCTATCGAGGAGCTTGCCACATTGTTGGACACATCTGTAGAGCAGTTTAAGTTATTACACCTCATAAAACCCATCATAACAGTTTGGGCTGAGAAGCGGGGCGCATTGAATGAGGGGATCTATGAATATTCGTTTGGTGCCAAAGCGAGCAATAGATATGGGGGATACGTCATGACATCTCCAGGTACGGTTCGACGAATGGCGGTCTGTTCGGTTAATGCTAAGTGTAAACCTGTGGGCGCGGTCATGGTAAATCTCGTACTGGATGGGGAAGAACGGGCGGTTGGAGTCACTAAACTCGCTGTACAGAGTTCAGGGGTGGTTTTCTTCGCCGGAGGACGATCCAATTAGACTTTCCGAAGGTAGTGTTATTAACTTTGTTACGAAAATCGCTGACCCAGCGAGTTCTTCCACTGTTGTGACATTGTTGATTGAACTAAATTTGTAAAATTTAAATATGAACGAATCACCGCTTCCGAGCACGCTTCCAATCTCGATTGGTTTTGGCGAAAGAAGTTCAGATTTTAGGTTGGAAAATATCGTAGAGGTGCAGGATATTCTAAAACGAGAGGGGGAAACTCGGAGGGTAAATGTTAAAAAATATAGACGAGCTGCAAATATAGCGGAGGGGGTGAGCACCTTGTTATCGTCCGTTTCTATACTAGGTGGGGCCGGAACCGCTGCAGTGTTATCTACAGTCGTGGAAATTCCTATTGCCGCGGGTTTGAGTGGTGTAGCCACTGGGGCGGGACTGCTGTGTATGGCGTTCAGAGTAGTGGGAAGAAAATTCGAAAATAAAAGTAGAAAGCACGACAGAATATCGGTTCTCGCGAGGTCTAAGAAAAATAGCATCGACGTTATCGTGTCCAAAGCGTTGGCCGATAAAAATATATCGGACGCTGAATTTGAGTCGGTGGTGGAGGAGATGTCTCGATATGAGGATCTAAAAAAATACTATTAGAAGTAAGGCGCGCGCCACCCTTCCCAAGATTGAGAATACTGATTGGGATAAATTTAGGTTAAAACTGGGAGATAAAGTGGGGGAAAAAGTTACAAACCCACCGTGAGTATGTCAACCACCGGCCACCATACATTTCTATAACCGTAAACTGTCCGTACCAGGAAGTAATCGTGCTACCGCGTGACGCAATCACCTCTCATGTATATATAGATCGCCTCGTTACGTTGGTGCATACGGTTAAACCAATACACAAAACAGATAATGTTCATCTCCAATTGAGATTGGATGGTCTTGGTGGTTGTGTTAAATCAATACACACCATGGCCTCGATAAAGCGAAATATAATCGGTCTGACAACGGTGGTCGGATGGGAACGGTGTGTTTAACATTGAGAAAATATCGGTTATATCTTTATAACTGATTTCTGCCCCGCCATACGGGACATAAATCAGTCCCCAAAGTGTGTTGTTTCGGCTACTATTTCATGTTATACAAGCAAAACCTATAGGTAAACCAAAGTTTGATATGAAGCCATATATGTGTCTCGATTGTGGCAGAGAATCCGCGACATCGTCGGATTGGGGGTACACAGGCGAAAGGCTTTGTGTAGACCCACCAAAGTATTGTGTGAATGGTGTGGAAAATCAAAGGCTAGCGCGCCAACCGTAAAGATACATAAACTCATGGCATGCCAAGGGGTTCCTGCAGAAATTAAATCCGATATCATTAAACATAGAACGCGGGTAAAAGGCTACGAAATCGATTTTTAATCTCTAACCACCAATTTATAGGAGTTGTTTACACTCCTATAAATAAATGGTCGACCCTATATTAGAAAAAGGACTTTCCTGTGGTAGGTGGGACTATAATCAGCCCTGATAAGCCCCTCCAACCTAGATGGTATCATTTCCATCCCCACTATACTGCTCATATAAAATAAATAATATGTTGGATGAATACAGAATAAAAAGAAATAGTCCGATGCTCGAACTCGCACAAAAGGAAAGCAGTTGGAATACATTTACCGACCGCTCTACCTTCTGTGATTTTTAATCGCCTGTTTCACCAGTTGGTAATTTAAATTATCTCCCAAGCTATCAGGAGCATATATTTTCAAGCTGTATATTGCTATAGACAAAGCGTCGATTCGACCAGCTAAAAGGACTGGAAAACGGCTACATCCCTAGAAATATAAAATAGACATAGTGCGCTGTCCCTGTGACGTCGCATGCCCTTGCCAATGTATCGGAAACCGACAATACATGTATAATACCCTGTTCGTTTGAATGTTGCCAAATATGATTACATTTATTTCCGAGTTTTGATTTTTGGCAACTGGAAATAATTACAATTATAGCCATACACACTGTTCATGTTGTCCATAGTGCACAAAGGGACAAAAACTCTCCAGAAACTTTAACAGTAACACCATGTCACAATGCCACGTTATAACACACATGTATATATGTAACGTTTATTAAACATGCATTTATTTAGTAATATTATAAGGTGTGATCATGTCCAGCCGTGTGCAAACGTTTGCCGTGGCCCGAGTGAACTGTTTGAACCCAAGGCTATATACATGTATATGTATGGCACCTTTCTTTAATTTTAAGATGAACAGTAGCCTATTTCACCAACATTGCAAAGTTTGAGGGAGAAATTTTCAAATTCAGGATAAATTTATTAATTTTTATTATATTGAATTTATTACATTATCACAGCCAAGATAATGTGATAATGTAATACATTCAGTATAATAATTCTGCATACTTTTAATCATCAAATATCTGCAGTGTTTAGTTCTATATGAAATAATGCATTTTTGGAAAAATAAATAATTACTTTGCAATGTTGATGAAATCTGCTACAGAACGAAAATTAGATTGGTCGCTTTATTTTACTGGTTCAGAGATCAATTGACGTTACTGAAACACATCACAGTTGGCGATAAAATAAATACGTACGCGTCACGCTAGGTTAACCCCAAATGAACTGTCTAGTAACGAGCCGTCTCTCCATGATCTGCACTTTTGCAAGTAATGTTCATCATTTATTTTTTAGAAAACCACCACCTTTTTATAAAAGACACCATCTAACTAAGGGTTGGTCCTGTTTATGGTTGTAGCTATCCGCCTACAGTTTATGCACTTGTAGCGTGGACATCTCCCAGCCCATAAGTCTAGTAAGAGTATGTACGTGTACGATGTCGAGGACTTTAGTGATCGTAATTAGGCGTCCGGTCAGTTTGAAATTCCGCCGAGAGTTATCATGTTCACAGAACTTAACCTAGAGCGTTTGCCAAGAACTACAACTGTAACGCTGATTCTGTCAAACATACATGTAAGTAGCAAAATGAAAACAGTGACACAGAGCTTGATTGCCCATTCGAAATTCATAATGCCAATGATGACGTAAACTACATATTCCCAACATTAAGGGTAGTGGTTTTATTTCCTGGTTTAGCATATTTAGAAACGTAAAATAAACTAAAAATATTGTATCCACAGGATCCCAGTTTAGCTAGAAAGTAAATATTTAATGACAAGAAATACGGAAAATCGCAACCACAGAGACAACAACAGGCAATTAGGTGCACTCTATATAAGTGTTACACCGTCAACAAAATAATCACCCAAGAAATAGGCAACATAACTGACTGATATCATTCCGTTAAGAAACAGAAACACGGATAAAACCATTGGAACGGTCGGAAGGAAATACCGCTCACCGCTGGGTATAGCCAGTTTGTATCGCGCTATAAACCTCCCACTTATCTCTTGTCAATGTGCACCAAGCCGCCCACCCCCCCCCCTCCCCATACCCCCTGCCCACCCACTGTAGCGCAAGACTTAGTACGTCTTTAGCACAAGACAAATATATTTCGAATACAGTCAACCAATTAATTTAAAGCAAATCTACCACATTCAATTTAGTGATGATAGCAAATGCGTCCAAACCCAAAATCCTACGGAATCAGAGACGATGTAGCTATAGAAATGACACGGAGACATGGGAAAAGGAACACAGCCAAGCGGATTATCGATCGTACATACGGACAACCGTGTTCTAAGTAATGTATCCCACCCCAATACCTGTGCCCTATCTGGTTTTCCGAATGACCCGGGGATAACACTAGGGAGTATGGATGAAGTGGGATAAAGTTTAATGACATTGAAAACGAAATGAGTTGACTAACGAGTCCTCAATATCAGCAATAGTTTCTGTATTATTTGCCTGATATCCGCCTGTAAATTCCGTGTCTTCGTTATCATTCCGTAGTTCGGATATGCCATATCCCCGACGACAGCATACGAGAAGCCGACCCCTTACATTCGGATCAGCAATGCAAAACAACACGAAGTTACAAAAACCCTGTGCAGGGTCACCGAATGCCTGCAGGTGGAGCAGCACTTTCATATACGTGGTGCTCTCCGTTTGGTTGGCGTATTCATACAGTATAAACCTCGCGGTTCCCCAACACCTAATGGAAAACAGGACAAGCCAAGCGGCATAGAGGAACAGTTTGTCTTCAGTCCGTAGCGGCGTCTCAACATGGTTGGCTCTTCGACGATGTAGAAACTGCAACAAAGAATGAGTCAGTTGTTAAATCGAATATTGAAAAGATAAATGTGTAAATTAAATGCTATTTTCGTGACTTTTCGTTTTCGGATTTTGATCCATTTTACTACATCTAGCAGAAACTTTTTCTTAAACATAGTTACATTAAGGTATTCATTATGCACTGCTACATGTACATGTCAGTGGCCTTCCAGTGACATTAAGGTGCTATATAGTTTCCTCTGAAACTTCTTAGTTTTAAAAACTACAAAATCTGCACTTGCAATGTCTATATTATACTAGATCACATTACAAATGTTGTGATTTTAGCTGGTCAGTTCGCATGGACCACATTTGTGTATGGTGAAACAATGGACGTTATAATGTAAACTAGAACAAAACAATGTTGTGCAAAAAATGATGAATATGCAAAGTAAAAACCTGCACATGTGAGGATAATGCGCACATTCATATCATGCTTTTCAACAATTATAAAAGCAAACAGATAACCAGCCCTACAACTTTCAGTGTACGGAATATGTATACACTTACAATATAGAAGTACAGCGTCATAAACGTGAGCGTCGTCAACAGATAACAAGCAATCTCCAGTCCCTTGCCTGCGAGCCACATCCACAGCTTTTTGTGTTCCCGTATCCAACACCAAGGCTCGGTGGCCCCAACCTTCGAGACGCCTGGACCGATGGCGTCAAACCGCACGGCAATACCAACTATAATTGCTACAATAAACGCAAACGTTTGAACAAGTCTGTCAATAGAGGATTTTACATGAGTGATGATTTTATATTATTATATGTATTAAACGTGTTTACTGATTTCATATGAAACGAGGCTATGCCGAGTTTCTTATGACATCATTCAACGAGTTTAATAAATATCACATTATATCAAAACAGATAATAAATTATATTAATTGCATAAGCTAAGGAGCATTAATTGAAGCTGTACTGATCACTCATGATGTTTTCGTGGCGATCGAATTTGCATATTTATGACACTAGTGTATTATTATTTGTATTACACTGTGTTATTACAGTGTGAAAACCCATTTTATGCAATAATTATACAATATACAACATCCAGGAATGCAAAAATGAATGTCATTACCCGTAGATACATGAGTTCGATGACTATCGACGTGTAAACTCGAGCCAGGAATACACATAGTGTAACCAAACTTGTGCTGTTTCAAATGAATATGAAGTAAATTTTAGACATATATTTATAAAAAAGCAATAAGTATAAATGTCCTTGAAAAGAAGGTTGCATATTCAATTAATGATACAACAAAGCAGTGTAGATTGACAACGAAATACAAATATTGAAGACCAATGCATGTGAAGCATTTAAATAGACAGCGGCAATCAGAGAGTATTCAAATATGTATGTATATACTCCGATGCAACGTAACAACTGCCGATTTATACATATAACGAATATAGGAGCCACGTGATACGGATATTCTGTAGGTATGAGTATGCGGAACGAATACACATATATCGTTACCTAGTATATACGTACTTTCGTTTCCCATTGAAACACAATGCAACGCAAGACGTCAATATTTTTCCACATTGACGTCTCGTGAGTTCGTATTGGTCAGTGCCGGAACTACGCTTCACATCGCAAAATAAATCTAAATCACAACTAATTTGTTTATTTTGATTGTAGTTTGTATATATTTTGCGGCGCATATAGATTGCGAGTGATTTACGTATATAATAAAAAGGTTATTATACCCCCACAAACAAAGTTTGTTGGGGGTATATAGGAGTCAGCTTGTCCGTCGGTCGGTCGGTCGGTCTGTTGGAAATTCCCTTCCGCTCTATATCTTCTACACCCATGCATGGATTATCAAATGACTTGGCACAAATGAGAAGGTGTGTCGCGATCAATAACCACGCACCTACGTCTAAGGTCAAGGTCACAGTTGAAGGTCAAAGGTCAAACCTATTGAAATTCCCTTCCGCTCTATACCTTCTACACCGATGCATGGATTATCAAATGGCTTGGCACAAATGTTTCTCATGATGAGAAGGTGTGTCGCGATCAATAACCATACACCTACGTCCAAGGTCAAGGTCACAGTTGAAGGTCAAAGGTCAAACCTATTGAAATTCCCTTCTGCTCTATATATTCTACACCGATGCATGGATTATCAAATGGCTTGGCACAAATGTTTCTCATGATGAGAAGGTGCGTCGCGATCAATAACCACGCACCTACGTCCAATGTCAAGGTCACAGTTGAAGGTCAAAGGTCAAACCTACTGAAATTTCCTTCCGCTCTATATCTTCTACACCGATGCATGGATTATCACACTATGCCCAGGGTCAATGTCACAGACTTGATGCGTTTGAAACCTTAACGCTCGGCTAAATGGCTTATAATAAAAAATGCCTCGTTTTCTTTGGCTGCCAGTGGGGTATTCGTGTGCCGACAGGCCACATTTCTAGTTTGATTTGTATGTGGATATGTGCCACTCGTTCCGCCGCAAGCTGCAGAACTCGTGCATATATCCACATACAAATCAAATAACCTATACATATAATACGATACCGTGGTCATGAGAAATTGGCGTACCTGGAATAAGCCAACTCACGATGTTGAATATGACGAGCCATGTTGTTGTTCCTGTCGACTCTCTATGTCTAACGACAGTCACAAATATATGTCCAGCAATGATAATCGTTATGATAAAAGACACAATACTTGAGTAGGTAGTCAGTACTCCTTGAAATACACACCATTGTGTTTCATTGGCAAATTCCGAATGGTTAAACTTGCTACTGTCAATTGTATACCGCACCGTTGAAAACAGATAGCCGATTGCCGATAGTACATCGGCTAATGTCAGACATAGCACCAACCTACGAGTACTGTTTCTGATTGCCGGTAGTTTTACATATGTGACAATTATGAAAAGTCCGCCAGTTATCGACAGAATACAACTAATGGCACTTAACAGTATGACAGTTGGTTTGTATTGCGAAGTCATCTCGATGAGTTAAAAACCAGCGCCTTCAATAATATGCACATGCATGATATTAAGCATGGTAGCCATTATGCATACAAACATTACTCGCCAGGTACATTATATATAATGTTTATGCTAATTCGCGTTTCCTTACAGCGCGTGTTGATATGCTCTATCACAACTGAACATACATATTGCAAACTATCGGTGCATATGCGAATGGTTAAATGAGTCGACTCATGGTACAAAGACTACATACACAGGAATAAGTACTGTTCTATAGGATGCGTCACATAATATTATACAAATAAACGCCTGTTAAAATAGCATGTCATATGGATAGATACTAGTTGGTATATGACGTGTTCGTCTGTCAATATTGATAATCTGTGAAAGTAGGGGTTATTGCGTTGTGCAACAGCAATTGCTTTACGGTGTTTATGTATCCCTCAGTATATGTGGCAAATATAAAATTATAGTAATTTCCAATAACCACCGATTTTAATCCAATAAATTTGTCAATATACCATACGAAATACACTTTTGCTTTGTCATAAGATAACAACGAACTGACATGAGAGAAAGACGAATCCATGCGGTCGAACATTTAATAAAAAGAATGATTTTAAAACAATGTGTATAAAATTATACTTCGGGCAATAATTTAGTTCATCAGTCGGAGGGAATGTATTTCGCCTGAACTACACTGATAGACAACACAACACGCCAAACTTGGTGGTGGTATCAAACGAACAAGGGAATACTAGAAAGTTCGATAACTGGTTGTTAATGGTAACCATACGACCAACTCGTAAACTACAGGTTGCTCTATGTGTATACTGACCAGCCGATGAAAACCGTTATTTTACGAGTTGGTCGTATGGTTACCATTCTGTCGTTACAAGCTCGTGAACTCACAGGATCACGTGATCTAATTTCAATGCATTTGTAGAAATTGCTAAAGTTTCACTATGACGTAATTAGTATAGCAATTTTGGAGTTATCCATTTCATTTTACAGCGTAAGTATTTGTGATAAATGATATAATATCATGTAAATAAGTTTGTTATCTTTAATATAAACATCGTGATCATTTATAAAAACAAGAATGGGCATCAAATGTGAATGTAGGATAAACAATTTATTTCCTGAATAAATATATATATTTACAATGTATAAATTTCCTGGCGGAAGATAAAGAGTAACATGTTTTTTGTTATACAATTAATGAAATTGGCTAATTTGGAACACTATTTCAAGATTTACTTCGGATTTCATATGACGTTCAATGTGCAGCATCTCACATCGGGGCTTTGCCTGTTGATGTGGATTGTGGCATAGCATGTGGAAGTTTAACAAAAACGTTAGTGCTAATTAATTACGTTTTGAAGCACAGTTTTAGACATACGTATCATCCTTTTTGTAATGCATGTGAAGTTATTAGAAAACGTAATAACATATTTTTGCCAAAACGCGAAATACTTACGCGTTGTGATGTCAGCAAGATGTCGCGTTTCAAACATGTTACCGAGAACATATTCTGTGTTTATACTACTTTTGATGCGTGGCTCAACTTTACTTTATTCTCGAACCTTTTGGTAACCCCACGTAAAACAAAGCAAAGGTGTGATAACAACACGGAAGATACATGTAATATAACATGCGATGCATTTTTAATTTACCGATAATGAAAAATACAGTTATCTGATAGATAAAAAGAACAAACGTGCATATTCGAGGGTCATCCAATAAATAGTGAAAATGAATATGTAAGTTGCTATATAGTGCGTGTATCTGAATGAAATTTTGCATACCGTTATATTGACACTTCGTCAATGCCAAGCGTCATGGACGCGGTGATCAGCGACTAGAAAAGTAGTTTGCTAAAAATATGGCGTTTTCATCGAGAAAACCGGCATAGAAATTCATAATACGTTGGTACAACGTTGCGACACTTGTAGTCGTGTATTTCGTATGGTATATTGACTAATGTATTGGATTAAAATAGGAAACGCTTGTATTTCTAATGAGCGCCTTTCTGGAAATAAAAATCAACTTTTCTACAGATAACAAACAGTTATTCTTGGTGTTGGTAGACGAAATATATGTGAGTAGATAGCTAAGAGCATTGACATTAACCATGTTGACGATGGATCACCTCAACCAATTCATAATAGCAATTTAAGAATAAGATATCGATGGCCGCACATTGGTGTCCACTCTGTCAAAAATATAACTTGAAAGGTATGCAGTTGATGTCATTAGTCACCATCTCCATTCTTTGGATTTAAGTTTGTATGACTTAAACGAAAATGTCAATATCAATAAATGGGTACCTCACCCTGCATAACAGGACTTAGAGAAGCTTGATAATGCTGTGGTCATGGAAGGTTGGAGTGTCCCCTTTGGTTGCCTAGCAACCAGTATAGAAGCATCGCCGAGTATATGTAAATCAATTATTAAACACATAGAAGGTTGCATTGTATGATTATGGATAAGTGACTAGGATTGTACATTCTAAACTAACAATACTAAGCCACTTTCACTATATATTCGATGACCCTCGTACATGCTGTAAAGTAGATAGTGACTGCCTTAACTGAATTCATGTAATGCGCTTATATGGTTTCATATTTATCTTACGTGTGCTCGTCTTTATCTTATGTCAGTTCGTCCTTAGCTTATGTCAGTTCGTCTTTGTCTTATATCAGTTTGTCTTTATCTTCTATTGATTCGTGTTTATCTCATATCAGTTCGTTTTTATCTTGTGTCAGTTCGTCTTTATCTTGTGTGGATTCGACTTTGTCTTATATCAGTGTATCTTTACTTTAGGCCAATTCGTCTTTATCTTATGTCAGTTCATCTTTATCTTATGTCAGTTCATCTTTATCGTATATCAGTTCGTCTTTATCTTGTGCGGATTCGTCTACATATTATGTCAGTTCGTCCTCATCTCGTGTGGATTTGTCTTTATCTTATGTCAGTTCGTCATTATCTTATATCAGTTTGTCTTTATCTTGTATGGATTCGTGTTTATATTATGTCAGTTCGTCTTTATCTTATGTCAGTTCGTATGTATCTTGTATGGATGCGACTTTATCTTATATCAGTGTATCTTTATTTTAGGCCAATTCGTCTTTATCTTATGTCAGTTCATCTTTATCTTATGTCAGTTCATCTTTATCGTATATAAGTTTGTCTTTATATTTTGCGGGTTCGTCTATATCTTATGTCAGTTCGTCATTATCTCGTGTGGATTCGTCTCTATCTTATGTCAGTTCGTCTATATATTCTGCAAGATCGTCTTTATATTAGGTCAATTTGTTTTTAGCTTCCGTCAACTCACGTTTTTAATGTTTATCCCCTCGCGTAGCGAAAAGGGGATATAGGGATCCAAAAGTTGTCTGTCCGTCTGTCCGGTTGTCCGTCTATCCGTCACAAAACTTAACGTTGGGGTTAATCTGCAATAATGTATGTTTCCTTTCATGGAATGATTTAATATTTCATAGATGCATTTGGAACATCATCCCGCATCACCCCAAGGTGAAGGTCACGGACTGAGAAAACACTCCATTGCCAAAACCTAACACTCGGGTTAATTCATTATAACTTCTGCTTTAATAATGTATAGATGTATTTGTAACAACGTCCCACATCATTCTACAGGACGCCCGTGGTGCTCGCTAACCTCAAGGTCAAGGTCACATACTTAGAAAATGCTCAGTTTCGAAAACTTAACGCTCGGCTTAATTCATTGTAACTTCTGTTTCCCTTGATGGAATGTTTTAATATTTCATTGATGCATTTGTAACAACATCCCGCATCATTATACAGAAACCCAATGGTGCCCGCTAACCCCAAGGTCAAGGTGACATACTTCGAAAATACTCTACATTTTGGCACCATTTGACACAGTTTCCTACTCATATTTTCATTCTTCTTGAAGCTGACTGGAAGCAGCAATAACCAGTAAGTATCCTACATGTATAGTTATTATGGTATTAATATGATATAAACATTTTCCCTACCAACTTCAGTGTAGCTAGCTGTATTAGTGAGGAATTCGTACAGCAACTTTCCTTTTATGGTATCGTGTTTATAGGCATTACACTTGGCAAACCAAAGCAAAATGTGAACATTGTCTGCATTATCAACATATTCCGATAGAACCATTCCTAATGGGTAGCTATATAATATATAGTATACACTATATGTCTACTAATATATTCATGTATGGTTATATTGGCTATCCTGTCTGTTCCTGAATATGCCTGCTAATCCCAAGGTAAAACGGTCACAGACTTAGAAAATGCTCAGTATGGAAATTAAGCATCAGTGCGAGGGGATACATGCCGTTGACGGCATTATTGTTTATCTTATGTTCGTATGTCGGTTCGTCTTTATAGGAAACAGGCAACCAATTGATTTCCCATAGACCCACATTCACACAAACATGACAATCGCAAACTACCTGCGCCAAAATCAATTGTGTTGCTTCCATTCCTGGAGTCAGTGACCTAAGCCGGTTCTAGATTCATGCCAAACACGTGGTCATGCGCGTTGATTTCCATGAGTTATTTCCCCCTTTTTGACGGAACCGTCTACTTTCACTTTCGAAATCTCTATCTCACCCCACATCAAGTAGCACACAGAAAATGTAACCTGTATGTGTAGAGCATGCACATAATATAATAAAATGTTTGGCACAGACATACATGTACCTTGCCTGCAGCATCTATTTTATTTATCTCTCTGTCATAATAATAACAATCAATGCCGTTGTCCTGACCATTTACTCCTTGTTGCTAAGCTGTACCAGGACTGGTTTACGGTCACATTATCCATTCGTCGACTGGTTCCTATATGGGCCGCAGGGCTGAGAAATGGGACAGTATGGCGTTTAAAATAATTTACACTAATTGGATATATAATTCCTTTGACAAAAACACACAGAAAATGACTCGATTCTAATCGTCTTGCTGGTGTTATTAATGCTACTCCATTGATGGAATAACGAACAGCGTAGACCCTGATAAGACTGTGAGGAGGCACAGGCTGATCTGGGGCTACTCTGATCGCATATGTCGTAAGGTCCATTTTGTCAGCCGGGAGGCATATATGGAGTCGGCTTGATATTATCTTTTGTGGGTATATCTTAATATTATGTGTGTTCGTATGTATCACTGGTCCGAGTCGGTTCTTCTTATCCTACATGTATGTAGATTTGTATTTCTTGCTTGATTTAAGCATTACACTATATAGTAAAGTGTCGCTGTTTCCGAGGTATCACGAGCGATCGAGTGCATGACAGTAAAAGTACGCGTGCTTCGCTTGCCAGTCGATGTAGTTTCATACACATGGGCGTCATCAGGACTTTTTAAAAATAACCCCTGGACCCCTTACATATTTCGGTTGCTTCACAGTCCCGGAAATTTGTGGGTCAATTTAAGAAGCATATTTCTGAAAATTGGCATATTGCAATACTTTTGGCCTCGCCGCTTAACTGTGTTTTGTTAGTAGGACATTTAAATAATATAATGTCTGTTCATTCATGCGCTGAAGAAGGCTATCGCGGACCTCTTATATATAAAACAACTCCTGCTTGCTCCAAGGAAACGGGATTCGTACGAACCCATCGTACCTCGCCTGATGGCACCCGCGCATACACACACAGACACATACCATTCCAGCGCAGCAGCTGCACAAAAGTACAAGACAAAGTCAAAGTCATGTGATCACGTGACTTCTGAATTTTCCAAACGACGTTTTCTGAAATATTTGACATACTAGTTTAATGTATATGTCCCTTAAAGTGTACCTAACAAATTGACAAATGTTTTTGATGATACATGTATAGTGGAACCTCTCTAAACCGGACACCCTGGGAGGTCCCCAGGGTGTCCGGTTTAGTGAGGTTCCAATGTAATTTAGCATTCGATTGCCAATTTTTGTCATTTTCCGTTATGAACAGACAGGAAAATGATACAAATTACATTGAAACTCATCTAAGTTACACAATAGACACACTGGGGTCCCTGTGGGACCTCACATGATGTCCGGTTTAGAGAGGTTACACTGTAATTAAGCAGTTTTTGTCATTTTCCGTTATGAACAGACAGGACAATGATACAAATTACCTTGAAACTTATCTAAATTACACACTGGGGTCACTGGGGACCTCACAGGATTTCCGGTTTAGAGAGGTTACACTGTAATTAAGCACTCGATGGCCAATTTTTGTCATTTTCCGTCAGTATGAACAGACAGGAAAATGATACAAATTACATTGAATTGAAACTCATCTAAATTGCACAATAGACACACTGGCGTCCCTATGGTATTCGGTTTGAAGGGGTTTCATTTTATATAGCGTTCCAAAGACGATGACTTGTTTGATGATTGCCCTAACAGTACTATTTAAACCTTCTAATTTTCACGAATAATCAATTACAGTTTATTTCTTGCAGTCATGTGGTATAGATACAGCTCAGGCTCGGACAATAAAATTACTGCGTACTTATCAAATGCATACTAGTTTTATAAATAAAATTCACGATGTGATATATGGAAACAAAGTGGAAAATGAAAGCTAGTCGCTTAAAACATTCTTTCGTTTAGGACAAAACGTGTTATAAATGTAACGTTCATGGTGGTTCACAAACTGGCAGTGTGGAACAATCACATAAGAACCCAATTACATAAACATTTTATAGGAATGAATGGCCTTTTTGTGGAATTTATCGGGGACATAAACTTGGAAAAGTCGCGGGAATACTGGACGAGGCCGGAAGACCTCGTCCAGTATTCCCGCGAATTTTCCAAGTTTATGTCCCCGATAAATTCCACAAAAAGGCCATTCATTCCATATAATTCCAGAATTTGAAATTTGAAATATAAATTTTGGACAGAGACTTGCTACGGGCCAATTAAATGTTAGGGAATTGTGTAAATATTTTTGTGCTGAAATTATACACGTATAAACGGATCTATGTACAGCCGAGATTTGTTCCTCGTTCCACAAACGAACAACGATTGTCTATCGTTTACACATCATTTTGACATCGTATTTCGTTTCTATAATTATTAAACGAAGTTTTCGTTGGTTTAATCCGTTGAAAACAACTAAAACGATGCGTTGAACGAAACGGCAGGCGTTTAAACAGTTAAAAACCCGGTATGCAAACGAAAATATCGTCAATTACTTCATTTGAAAATACTTAAGCATTGCATGTGCTTAAAATCAAGCAGCTTGATTGACTGGGCGTGAGCTGTACTACAGCTCATGATCAGACAATTCATTTGCTTGACTGCGTGTCGGCATTGCCAATATATGTTCAGAAACGTTTATGCATGAATAATTCCAGCACAAAAATATTTACACAATTCCCTAACATTTGTTTGGCCCGTAGCAAGTATCTGTCCAAAATTTATATCCCAGTAAACTCCGACGCCGAACTACTTTCCGTAATCGTGAGGCGCAGTTAAAATAATTCTTAAGAAAACGGAAAATAAACACATTTTCTTGATGAATTTATTTCAAATGCTGGAATTATAAGGAATGAATGGCCTTTTTGTGGAATTTATCGGGGATGTAAACTTGGAAAAGTCGTGGGAATACTGGACGAGGCCTTCCGGCCTTCGTCCTGTATTCCCGCGACTTTTCCAAGTTTATACCCCGATAAATTCCACAAAAAGGCCATTCATTCCTATAATAAATGTTTAATCTGCAATACTAACGCAGGTGGTTGTGTAGGCTGGGCTTGTACTGGCTGTTTCGCTAGCTTTTGTAAGTTGGCTACCACTTCTGCAGATGACACATCCGTGAGTAGGTTTTATGAAACTGTGTTGAGTGAGGTTTTCTGCTTATCACGCATTAGCCTGGTGTTGCATTTTCATGAGGCACAGTATGTGGCATATTGTCACCGAGTGCAGGTCCTACAGTGGAACCTCTCCAAACCGGACACCATGTGAGGTCCCCGGGTGTCCGGTTTGGAGATATTCAACTGTAAATCAGACATGTGGGAACTTCATGACACATTCTAGTGTTTTGCAATCATGGAACGTCATTGTAATCAGAGATACATAACAGCGAAACACATCTAAGGTAAACATCACTATTTTCCCGTATGTCCGGTTTAGAGGCGTTCCACTGTATTAGTTTCGTCACAAAACAAGTTTTACAAAAGTGAACGGTAAAACCACATTGCGACAATTTGTCGCAATGTGGTTTTACCGTTCACCTTTATGTTGCACCTCGTGTTACACATTTCCAAAAATAACTATGAAAATGAAGGATATGTAAAAAATAAGCAAGCGATGACCGAGATACGGGGCGCCATGCAGGACAGGTTAATTATGTGTACAAAATTGAGTTTTGTAACACTAAAAATCACAAAATTCAATTCTGTGTCACAAAATTCAATTCTGTGTCACAAAATTCAATATTCTGTGTCACAAAATTCAATTATGTGTCACAAAATTCAATTCTGTCAATTCTGTGTCACAAAATTGAATTCTGTGTCACAAAATTCAATTCTGTGTCACAAAATTCAATTTTGTGAAGACAGAATTCATTTTTGTCCACAAAAATTAGTTGCGTATGTCATCTCTACGTTGATTGGTTGAGATCGGTCTTAGTCCATTTTACTAGATGGTGGAGTACACTTGCAGGTTTAAATATTTTAATGCGAAAATATAACCCAATATATCAATATTATACTTCTTTATGGACAGTTATTTTGGTTATATTATGATTACAAATGAGTGGTCACACCATATAAGCATATATACTTTGAAGGAGAAATAAGAAAAATATTCAGAATTTTCCCTCAATTATGTAAACAGGGTCAAACATAAAGTAGCCGGGATATAGCTAGACCTGAGAGCATGCCCACCCATATATAGAGAATACCAGGCTAGTGTATTTTGATATCAAGTTTATCAGGCAAGGCAAGGAAACGCGTAGGAATTCCGAGGCTTGCCGAGGAATTCCTACCGTTTCCGAGCCGAGCCTGATAAACTTGATATTAAAATACACTAGCCTGGTATTCTATTTATCAGGTAACGTTTTATGCTCGAAAATTACATTAGATGACGTCGTATTCTAACAGTAGATCTAACCTTGTGAAACAAATGGTATTGGATCTGTGTCTACTAGTTGCGAAGTTACGTGTTCGCAACTATGTGTCTACATGCATTATTTACAGTATACACCATCTTAGTACATGTATCCATGGTATCTACACAAATACTACAAATGGTTTCTTCAAATGGCCCAATACACACATTCTGTTTATAAACACAGACAGCAGTCAGAACGCAGGCCACAGCGCGTGTATTATTGATTTAACTGGGGCAAATGTACCTTGCGATACACACTAAATGACGTCAGTACTCGCGGGAGATCTACATGTACATGAATTATGTGTACAATTATAACGCAAATGAGTTTAAATACGAATGGGTTTGTCAACGTTTGACTGTTTGGAGATAGTTGAAGCAAAATGGCAGAATGAGAAATGAATCATCGGCAGAATGAGAAATAAATCATCGACATTGAATGTGTAGATCGGCGACCGTGACCCATTTCTCCAGTGCAGTTTCTGACCAATGGTAGTCCTTCTTACATGCGTGTCAGATTGACAGAATTGAATTTTGTGACACAGAATTGAATTCTGTGGCACAAAATTGAATTTTGTGACACAGAATTGAATTTTGTGGACAGAATTGTATTTTGTGACACAGAATTGAATTCTGTGACACAAAAGTGAATTTTGTGACACAGAATTGAATTTTGTGGCACAAAAATGAATTTTGTTGACAAAATTGAGCCATGTCCCACTTGGCGCCCCGTACGAGAAGCATTCAACGCCTCATAGACATGTACTCCACGACCAGCGAATCACTGTCCTCACAGGATGGCAACAATGCGTGTAATAAGTAAAGACTATAAACACAATGATAGCCCGACAACAATCAATCCCCCAGGAACAACAGACATAACAACAGTCCAAGCAGGAGAAAACCAAACACCCTCATTTGCAGTACAAGAAGCTATGCTGTGCCGTTATGGAACATCCATTGAACAAAATACTTTCACAACATTCATGATGTAATGGTTTAGCATTAAAATGTAAAGTAGTCATTGATTTCTTTCTTATTTACGCTGTGGCACTTGCAACACTGTATGTTGTTTCATGCGCAATACTGTTAATTAGGAGTTGGTGCTGCAGTTTCAATGTTATTCGGTTAGTAAATATTTACCAAATATCTCGGTCAAATAATGAACACACTGGATTTCTGTTTGGTCTATTCACATGTCGGAGACGAGCAATGGGATCATGTACCTAAGAAGACCTGCAATTTTTTATGAAAAATGTTTACAAAAATTGTAATATATTCTGTGCGTGACGTCGAAAGTTGATTGAATTTGCACCGTGAATGCGGAATAAAATTCCGCATACGCTATGCAAATTTCGTCAACTTTTTACATCATTTACGGAAAATATCCTATATTTTAAAAATATTTTTCACAAGATATCGCACATCT
Organism: Conchocele bisecta; assembly: GCA_029237695.1. Taxonomy (NCBI): domain Eukaryota; kingdom Metazoa; phylum Mollusca; class Bivalvia; order Lucinida; family Thyasiridae; genus Conchocele; species Conchocele bisecta. The sequence goes on from CM055265.1 coordinate 138,113,140, forward strand.
TCTTTTCAAAATCGCATGGTGTGTGTCACGTGGTGCTATTATATTGCATCTGATGATATAAGCGGGATTTACCAGGGTGAACCTGCAGGAACAATCCAATCAAGATGTCACTCAACGTGCATAATCAATACATAAATGGCGATACATCGGAAGCAATCAGAGAGACCGCAACCATCATGCCTATCAAATGATATAATCGGCACGGAATCGTGTGTGAAAATACAGTCTCCCCATCTGAATAGGCCGACAGTTGCTTTAGGTGCGAGGCCATTCTTTCGGCTGAATGATTGTGTATAGGAATGAATGGCCTTTTTGTGGAATTTATCGGGGTATAAACTTGGAAAAGTCGCGGGAATACTGGACGAAGGCCGGAAGGCCTCGTCCAGTATTCCCGTGACTTTTCCAAGTTTATGTCCCCGATAAATTCCACAAAAAGGCCATTCATTCCTTATAATTCCAGCATTTGAAATAAATTCATCAAGAAAATGTGTTTATTTTCCGTTTTCTTAAGAATTATTTTAACTGCGCCTCACGGTTATGGAAAGTAGTTCGGCGTGGGAGTTTACTGGGATATAAATTTTGGACAGAGACTTGCTACTGGCCAATCAAATGTTAGGGAATTGTGTATTTTTGTGCTGGAATTATATGAAAATAAAAATACATGTACATACATTATGCCTGACAAATGATATAACCGGCACGGAATCGTGTGTGAAAATACAATCTCCCCATCTCAACAGGCCGACATTAGCTTGACATGTAGGTGCGAGGTCATTCTTTAGGCTGAATGATTGTGATGAAAATGAAAATACAAGTACCTACATTGCTGTATTTTTTATGCATACTATCTTATTAGTTGCGAACGGTAACTCTTGCAATTTACTCCCGTACCATCCGAACGGAACGGGAGTAGATTGTAAGAGTTACCGTTCGCAACTAACTATCTTATTAGAGCGTGCTAACGTTCTTATCATGTAACAACGCTTCCACGATGAAAGAACACATAGTAAAGGTACATGCCCCCTCAGTAGGCACAAATTGTTCTTTATAGGAATTAAATAAGTGTATAATTTTGTCACTATCCTACCAGTTCTAAACATTACAAGTGCCCGATATACAGATATAATCATTTAGTAATATGTATTTACTGATAGTGACTGATAGTGGTATCAGGCTATTTTCATATGCAAATGAGGCATCACCTGATCGACAGATTATAAGGTATGATCATTTGACACCAAAAATAAATACACAGAGAATAAATAGTAACGTCTGTTCGTATTTTAAGCAAACACGGTTATCGCCCCTGATATCAGTGTGGAAATTTACGTCTGATATAAAATGTGTAATAATGCCTATCAATAAGTGGGGTAATGGTGAATGAATGCTTGTTTTGCCAGAAAATGTGATATCTACAGAAAATACAAAACTATCCGTCTCCCTATAGTATAACCTACTGAGTGGGAATGTACATTTAAACAAATGTTATTTTGCTTAGAAACAGCCACAAGAAGTATGCTACAACGCTACCCCTTCAGTTTTCTTATAAATGTAAATTGTATCCACGGACCAGCATGCTCATCTACACTGAGTCTCTAGACACTCAATTTATATTTGTGTCGTGTATAACAAATATACATTATGTGGTTAATAATAATTAAAAAAAAAGTGCTTCACTGGCAAAATCATACAACAGACAGACGAATGATCCACGATGCTTGCCGAATATGATTAACACAACACTATAATATCCCGTCTTTCTATTCACCAGTGCCCGTTTCACTAAACTTCGTACGATACAAATGTTCGTACAAAGATTGCTAGTTGGTTCTCACATCAACTTGTTTCTCTCGGGTTTATGTCATTAAATGCAGAACGTCCAGGAAAGCTTTTCCAAAAATCTGCTGTCAGAACAAATGTTATTGTGGATTTCAAGTTTGGACTTACGAACTTCTTAGTGGTACGAAGTTTAGTGAAACGGGCCCCTATTCAGTAGACATACAGACTGTGACAGTACCGTCACAGTGCGTGGCAGAAACATTTCTTAGCATTAGATTACGTGAGACTCATTGTAAATGGTACCATATCAGGCGCGGATCTAGGATTTTGGGTTAGGGGGGGGGCGTAACTATTTTGCAATACTTGACTATATTATCGAACGAGCTAAGCTCGTTCGATAATATTGTCAAGTATTGCAAAATAGTCGACCGAGCGGAGGCTAGGGGGGTCCGGCATTTTCCCCAGGATTTTTTTTTGAAATCTACATCGCATTTCCTGCGTTCTGGCGCATTTTGGAACAAAAATATTGACACTGTCACAGTATGTTTAGACATGATATTTGATTGAAAACGTTTACATTTTGAAAAAATAAGACAACGACCGAAAGATGCATGGAATACATGGCACTTGGCATGAAACGTGCCTTGTAACTTGTAAAATATATTTACTCGGCGAATTTTAGGGGGGGGGTGGGGCGCGCAGGGACCCTCCCCCCCCCCTGAATTCGCCCATGCATATTAATACAAACAGATGCATAGTATGCACAACTGTCGAAATGACTGTCATGCTCAACGATCGCTAAGGATCTAAACGACAATAACATGTACGAATGCACAGGGAGACCCGCTACAGCTACCACAATGTACTGAACTAAGCCCGTTGTGACCAAAATTACAATTTATACTGTATATCCATGGGAAACCGGAAAGCAATGTAATCATTTAAGACAATATAATACAAGTGCACAGCTCAGGTTCAGCCAATCAAGCTGCTTGATTTCAAGTACAATATTCAATCATTTTGAAATAAATATTGGCAATATTAGCGCAGGAGGTTGTGTATTGCGCCAACCAAAGTGTACTGCAAGTCAGATATCGGTGTCATTTTATCAGCATTTCTCAACTATATAGCAATAATAACCGGTGTGGATTCATTCAATAGATACTGCACCGTGCTAAGTGTAAATATACATGACCCATATTTACTTAAATACATGGAATCGAGGGTTGGAACCCCACCAAAACATAGTAATTGTTTGTCAATATTAGTGTTTATCCCGTCAACACAATGCGTATGTGCCGTGAAACACGGTGCCGTGAAACATTGTTGATATCCTGTCAATACGACCTAATCACAGCGTATGAATATGTGCGGTGACGGGGGTTATTTTGTTTGCATTTTAAAGCCATTTGTATATGTTGACGGGATAAATATAATAGCAGGTTAGTGCCGTGAATGGGAAAAATATCTGGCGCGGCACGGACACGGGATGTGCTCGGCAGAGCCTCGCCCATCCCGTTTCCTAAGCCTTGCCAGATAGTTTTCCCATTCACGGCACTAACCTACTATTCTCTATCTATTTTCCTTATTTCTGAACCAAAGTATATGTTGTGACCACTCATTTGAACCGTCTCGGCAAATGGTGGTCACTACATATACTTCTGATGAGAAGTAAAGAAATTATTGAGCTTTGCCAGATAGTTTCCCCATTCATGGCACTAACCTACTATTCTCTATGTCCTTGTTATGGCTGGCTGTATTTTGGATGTAGGGTTGTTATATGTAATGTATGTCACGTCGATGTGATATGCTCGGCAATAACTCACTGACTTGGTGATTTACTTCCATTTACAACGGTATTTTGTGATGGCAACACATACAATAAATATATGGGGAAAATAATGTAATTCAAATAAATAGAAACGGTAGGAACCAATGGGATCGCAAACGCCGTCATCGATATCAGTACTATTTTTCTTCTGTGTCTCCTCGACTGGATATGACATGCTTACGGAACACTAAATAAAAAACGAAAATAAGTTATATGCACGGGTATATTTACGTGTCTCACATATCCAGACCTGGGTTCTATTTATGACCGGTTGTTCGTTGATAAACAAAGAGCAAGCGATCGTCTCGGGATAATAAGCTCCGAAAGTGGATTGTGCGTCCGGTTAGAAAGTTAGTAGGGGCAGTATCATAAAACAGGGGCCCGTTTCACTAAACTTCGTACGACTAAAATCTTCGTAAGTGCAAATTTAGGATCGTCTAGAAATTCCAATTGATGTATTTGCATTTATTGAGCATAGGCTGCATATGCAGCCTATGCTCAATAAATATAAATCCAATCATTGTTTACAAGAAAACATTGTTAATGTGAAATTCACAGACTATTATAATTTTTCACTTACGAACATTTTAGTCGTAAGAAGTTAAGTGAAACGGTCCCCATAATTGTTTCTCTGTTTTCTCAGATGTAATCGTTAGATGCTCCCATACCATCTGCGCGCATGTTGACAGTGCATCTCGTTTTACCTCGTCAATTCGTATGCCATATATGAAACTCGATACTATATGAATACCAATGTTGGAATTCTGTTCACGCAGCGTTACCCCTCCGCCACACTTAATCATGTGAAACAGACTTACAACGTGGGCGGTATGACATTTGCAGAGAGCAGTGTAAGAAGGTGGCATATGACACCATTTCCCCACTGACACCTTCATTTGTGACTAGCGAAACGAATGGAGCGCAAGAATCTGTATTTTTATCCTGATCAGATCCCAAAGATGCGTGTGCGGATCTGGGGGCCGTTTCACTAACTTCGTACGACTAAAATGTTCGTAAGTGCAAAATGATGATAGTCTGTAAATTTCACATTAGCAACGTTTTCTTGTAAACAATTATTGGATTAACATTTATTCAGCATAGGCTGCATATGCAGCCTATGCTCAATAAATGTAAATCCATCAATTGAAATTTCCAGACGATCCTAAATTGGTACTTACGAACATTTTAGTCGTACGATGTTTATGAAACGGGCCTCTGTGTCTACACATGCTGTACTGGCCATAGGCCCCCCACCTTGCCACTTTATAATTGGATCACATACACAATGTATGAACAACCTATGCGATTGTGTACATAAGATGATGTGCGGTATCTCATGAAAATTATTTTCACAATTTACGATATTTTCCGAAAATGACGTAGAAAGTTGTCAAAACGTTCAGAGTAAATGCGAAATAGAATTTCGTCCACTGTTGCCGCCATTAAACAATATCACAGTTTTTGTAAATAGTTTTGATGAACAATTGCACATATTCTTAGGTAAAAAATGCGCTGTCTTATTAAGTACGATGTTATTCGTCATTCGGTTTGTACTATAACCCTTTCCATCGCAGAGATAAACAGACGATATCATATAGTGTGTGAATGTGCAATGCTATCAGGGCCTACATTTATTGATTGTGTCGTTAGTCGTGCGAAGTTTAGTCAAACAGACCCAGGTGCCTGTTTCACTAAACGTCGTACGATAAAAATGTTCGTAAATGACAAATTACAATTTAGAATAACGTTTACACTATGAGGCGATGTTGGTAAGTTGTGTGTGGATGTGTTCAAGATTTCTAGGAATTTGTTTCTAACATTAACGCGTTTCTATAATGCTACTAGTTTGTACATACGGGTTCATGTCATTAAATGTAGCACATCCACGAAAGATTTTCCAAGATCGGCGGTCCGAACAAAATGTTATTGTCGATTTCAATTGTGTACTTACGAACTTCTTAGTCGTGCGAAGTTTAGTGAAACAGATCACAGGGGCCGTGTCACTAAGCTTCGTACGACTAAAATATTCGTAGCCTATGCTCAATACATTTAAATCCAATAATTATTTACAAGAAAACAGTGTTAATGTGAACTTTACAGACTATCATAAATTTTCACTTACGAACATTTTAGTCGTACGAAGTTTAGGGATACGACCCCGGGTACCTAGCTGCACATTGAGCAATTACCCACCGACCGATAATGTTGTATCAGATATTGACGCTGGTATCATATGCCATGGTCCATGGTATGTAAAACTATTTTCATTGGCGTTTCACTGGATACTTTGTGCTGCCTGATTTTACCGAATGACGTCAATGTGATGACTGAACAAGTTCACGTTTCTGTCAACAAAAAAACAACTTTACGAGGTGCAGTCATAAAGTTCTCGGGAATTATTGATAAAAAGTGTAATATACCTGCCACATTGTTCATCTTTATATAACATTTACATGTAGACAAATCTGGTTTGAAAATAAGAACATACTTTGCGACAAACCGTTCGCAAGCAACATGTAACTGTAGCAGCGAAATAACGTCACTACGGAACAGTTGAGAAATCCAACATTTCAAAATTGGCGATAACAAATCACAATTTTCGACAATTTTTGTATTTCCATAGTTATCTCGAATATATGTACAGTGGGGTCAGCGTGTAAGTGCACACACGAACGAACACGACAGGTTGGAACCAACCTGTCGTGTTCGTTCGTGTGTGCACTTACACGCTGACCCCACTGTATATGGAAAGTCATATCCGCCATAATTATATTTGGCTTGATGCTTGCTGGCTGATGACATTTTAAGTTATATCCGTCTTATTACAATTATATGTGGCTTGATGCTTGCTGGCTGATGACATTTTAAGTTCTATCCGTCTTATTACAATTATATGTGGCTTGATGCTTGCTGGCTGATGACATTCTAAGTTCTGTCCGTCTTATTACATTTCTATGTATGTGGGGTGATGCTTTATTCATTTGTACTGTTTCAATGCGTTGTGTGTTGATTACATTCTAAGTAGCTTGATGTTTAACTGGTAGTGACATCCTGAGTTCCATTATTGATTATTGCATCGCTGTTTTGCTATGCTCGCTAAGCCATGCCCCTTCACAACAACAATTGCAACAGTAATTTGGGAACAACCATTATGACGCCAGGTGCGCTGCTAAAACTTAAAATAGTTCTCCCTAAAATTATTTAATATGCTGGTACCTGTCCTACAATGCGTTGCTCTCTAAATTGATTCCATGTCCCTAACGGTGCTGATGTAGATTGGTGCCGCCTTTTCTGTTGCGCCATGTTTAGGTTAAAATACACCAAATAGTTTTACTGTATAATTTAACCGCTGCTGCTGCTGCCCCGCGTTTATTTTTTGGCTGCACCCCCCCCCCCCCCCCATAAACAATAAATCCACAACGCGAACATAGAAACTTGCCTTGTAACTTGTAAAAAATCTTTACTCGGCGAACTTAGGGGGGGGGGGGGGCGCCGGTTCCGCCCCCCCCCCCCCCTGAATCCGCCCATACATCTGGTGACCAACAGGCTCAGTGTTTTCTTTTTAATGCTTCAAATATGCTGAAACTGGTGTCAATTTCTCTAACCTTAAACCTAGAGTGCTACATGCCAGGTTATAATATAGGGAGACATGTTTTTATTTATTCTTTCAATCTGACATTTTTCTGGCAAAATGAACATTGATTTACCATTACCAGACGTACTAATTGACAATTATTATACTTTTTATATCAAACGCGAAATGCCAGTTTGATATCAGGGGCGATAACCATGTTTCCTTAAAATGATAACGGAAGCAATAATTTATTCCATTTATTTATTTTTTGATGTGCAATATCATACTTTATGATATGTCGATACAAATATTTATTCAGCATTTAGTTGATATAAATAATCTAAAAATACTGCATCATTTGCATATGGAACTAGCTTGATACCACCGCGAATCTCTATGAGTACATTAAAGATTACTAAATATTTATATCTGTGTAACTGGCACTCGTAATTTGTAAAAGAGGTGGACTAGTTGCAATTATACACTTATTTCATTTCCATAAATAAAAGTGTGTACCTACTAGATGGGACCCCAGCTTCAACAATAATTAAATCTATATTTTAATTAGTCAATATCCAGAGTAGAATAAGTGCAGGTTATTGGAAAATAGGTCCCAGAACATCCATAAGAAAAATGAAAGTAGCAGAGAATAGCAAAATGTGTGGTAACGGGTTAGTGTTTTAGAGACGTATACAATTTAGTTAATATAGATTAGAAAATAATAAATGGTGCGAAATCATCAAGGGGGTAATAGTAGTCCAGTATGAACAAAATCGTGCGGGTGTTTTGAGGTCACAGTTTGCTTGCAAATCTTGATCCATTACTACCCAGTTTCACTTGAGGTACATGTGGGGGTGTTGGTCATGTGATGTAAACAGACTTTCAGTGGCCAATAAAAAATGTAAACAATATTGGAGGACATGACGAGGTTGGATTTTTCTTCCTTAGGACTAAGTGAACCTATTGTTTAATTTATGCAGAACCAGTACAGACCGCCTGCAGGTCATGTACAAGTAGGTCCCACAACATACATACGAATAGTGAAAGTAGGAGAGACTTGCCTTATTGGATGGGATTCGGTTAAAGTATATAGTAAAATTATTTGGTGTCTTCTAACCTATGCTGTGATAATTTGTGGGTGAAATCTTACATCAACACCGGCATTGGAGGTGTGACTTGAACAGCCAATCAGATGTCGGACTATAATTTTTTAGAGGGAGAATTACTTGAGCGGACAGCCGTGCCATCTGACGTCATAATGACGCACTACTACCCCATATATTGCTTGTATCATTCTGCTTGTAGCTTGATGCTTTCTGCTTGCGGCCTTCCGCTTTCGGACTGTAGCTTGATGCTAACTTCCTGCAGCTTTGTTCTTACTGCTTTCGGCCTTATTCAAAGTGCTAAGTGCTTTGTTCTTACTTTCTATTGCAAATGCTTAGTGCAATAAAACAGGGACACGAATAAGGACGTATTAACAAAGCAATCAGCAGAATGGACATGTAAGAAAGACAAATACAATTACAACAAGCAGATTTCAAATGTAATAAATACAAATGACGAATGAAATAACATGAATATAAGTTGTAATGTCATCAGCATGCAAGCATCAAGTCACATAGAATTATGGCGGATATTACCTTCCATAACTGTATGGTGCCAGACTCTAACTGTGTTTTTCATTGCATCAAAGAACGGCCGGGTGTGAACTATGCACTCGCCCAGTTTCGACTTCGTTCGTTTGAAAACAAACGTAGTATATGTGTATATTTCACAAATTGCTACCTGGTAATAAAATAACATGCTAGCGTATGTTGGTATCCAGTTTATCAGGCTCGGCTAGGAACAGTAGGAATTCGTCGGCTAGCCTTGCCTGATAAACTTGCTCTCCAGAATTCCTACAGTTTGTTAGCCTCTCTGATGAAAATACAATAAGTTAAACCTGGCATTCTCCATTTATCGGCCAGCGTCCCAGATATGTGACTGTGACCGGAGGAATGGGGCTTATTGTTTTTTTTTAGGTGTAGATCCAGATCAGCCTGTGCATCCGCACAGTCTGATCTGGATTTGCACTGGTCGCTATTTCATCAATGAAACAACTGCCATGCTTCTAATAAGCTATACAGAAAACTACAATAGTGTGCTATTCGATTAGGAGCTAATAAAGTCACAAATATTGGGGCCGTACCCAGATATTAAAACCAGACGAGGCGAACCAAGTCCCGATATGGGGGTCAGGGAGCATTCTCCCCGCCACCACCCCGGGGATTTGTTTAATTCTTAGCACAAAACAAATCGGCAAAATGACGGACGAGGCGACCGCCTCGTCTGCCTCATCCTGGTTACGGTACTGAAATCCCATAAGCCCAATTTCTCCAGCACAGTCTTATTAAGTACGATGTTATTCGTTATTCGGTTATAAACGTTCTATAACCCTGTCCATCACAGAGGTAAACAGACGATATCATATAGTGTGTGAATGTGCAATGCTATCAGGGCCTACATTTATTGAGTGTGTCGTTAGTCGTGCGAAGTTTAGCCTGTTTCACTAAACGTCGTACGATAAAAATGTTCGTAAATGACAAATTGCAATTTAGAATAACGTTTACACTATCAGGCGATGTTGGTAAGTTGTGTGTGGATGTGTTAAATGTAGCACATCCACGAAAGATTTTCCAAGATCGGCGGTCCGAACAAAATGTTATTGTCGATTTCAATTGTGTACATGTACTTACGAGCTTCTTAGTCGTGCGAAGTTTAGTGAAACAGACCACTAGGAAACAGCAGAAATTCGTCGGCTAGCCTTGCCTGATAGATAAACTTGCTCTACAGGGGGCCGTTTCACTAAACTTCTTACGACTAAAATGTTCGTAAGTGCAGAATTATGATAGTCTGTAAATTTCATATTAACACTATTTTCTTGTAAACAATTATTGGATTTACATTTATTGAGCATAGGCTGCATATGCATCCTATGCTCAATAAATGTAAATCCATAAATTGTAATGTACAGACGATCTTAAATTTGCACTTACGAACATTTTAGTCGTACGAAGTTTAGTGAAACGGGCCCCAGAATTCCGACACTTTCTTAGCCTCTCTTGATAAGTTGTCATACCAAAAGACAATATCCTGGTATTCTTCATTTATCGGCCGTCGTCCCAGATACGTGACTGTGACCTGAGAAATGGGGCTTATGGTTTTTGCGATCAGTGTAGATCCAGATCAGCCTGTGCATCCGCACAGTCTGATCTGGATTTGCACTGGTCGCTATTGCATCAATTAAACACCTGTCATGATTCTAATAAGCTATACAGATAACTACAATAGTGTGCTATTCGATTAGGAGCTAATAAAGAAACAAATTATTTCAGGGCCGTACCCACATATTAAAACCAGACGAGGCTAACCAAGTCCCGATATGGGTGTCAGGGAGCATAATCCCCGCCACCACCCCAGGGATTTGTTCAATTCTTAGCACAAAACAAATCGGCAAAATGACGGACGAGGCGACCGCCTCGTCTGCCTCATCCTGGTTACGGTACTGAAATCCCATAAGCCCAATTTCTCCAGTTACAGTCAAAAATAACGGGTGTTTTGTTACGTGACACATCTTCAGAAGACTACAAAGGCAGCCGACAGTCCGCGAGATGATCAACACAAAAGATTATTTCAACAGGCGGATGGAAAGAAAGATAAACTTCATTAAACGACAATTAACTACACAGTGTACACATTGTTCAAGGACGACCCAATCAGCATGTACGTAGATATGCATAAATGTAGGTGCGATTATGCTAATATCAAATATTGTTTTGGAACGAAATGCAACTTTGGATATACTTAGTCGTCATAATTACGATTATTCACGGTAAGAATTTGATAATATTTCATAGTTCATTATGCTATTGCAAAATGATCCTGGTTATTATGCAACGGATAGTACAGAACATAAAATAACTATTTGCACAACTGATGTTAAAATGCATGCATTGAAGATTGAAAGATAAACCTATGGAAGCGTTCTGGTGCCAATGTTAAAATATATGTATCTCCTAATTAGGAGATACTAAGTCCTAATTAGGACTTATCATCTCATAATTAGGACTTAGTATCTCATAATTAGGACTTATTAGATATTAGTTACAGTGGGGTCAGCGTGTAAGTGCACACACGAACGAACACGACAGGTTGGTTCCAACCTGTCGTGTTCGTTCGTGTGTGCACTTACACGCTGACCACACTGTAGTGTCTCCTAATTAGGAGATACAACAATTGTTAACATTTACACATATAGTAAGTCCAAATTAGGAGCTACTAAGTCATAATTAGTAGATAGTAAGTCCTAATTAGGAGATAATATAATTAGGAGCTACTAAGTCATAATTAGTAGATAGTAAGTCCTAATTAGGAGATAATATCTCATAATTAGGAGTTACTATCTCCTAATTAGGACTTAGTATCTTCTAATTATGAGATACAAATATTTTAGCATTGGCACCAGGACGCTTTTATATTAAACTCTCCGAAAGGTGTGGTAAAGTATACAGACCGATGGGTCGGTGGGTACCTGCTCAATGTGCAGCTAGGTACCCGGGGGCCGTATCACTAACATACCGAAACAGAACATATCGTTTATAAAGTATATGTAATGTTTCTAACCAAACGCAAAAGACATAAGAAACTAAAGAAAGCATGAAATGCTGTAATGAACGTTTAAATCATTCTGCGACTCGTCATGAATAAAATAAGATACGTGTCTTTACTACATGTACACGTTAATCTTGCCCAGATGTTTGTTTGTTTGTTTATTGGTGTTTAACGGCCTCTCAACAGCTAAGGTCATGTAAGGCCGGGCCAACGGGTTCGATCCCCTTTTAACCTGCTGCGTTGCCCGGATGTCAACGTGTCTGAACCTCTATTGACAATGCCAACTCGCATGCAAGCAACTTGACTGTCTGAGCCTGAGCTGTGCTACAGCTCAGGCTCAGACAATCAAGTTGCTTGCAGCACAGCTCAGGCTCAGACAGTCAAGATGCTTGCTTTCATGCACAATATCCAAGTACAGTGGGGTCAGCGTGTACGTGCACACACGAACGAACACGACAGGTTGGTTCAACCTGTCGTGTTCGTTCGTGTGTGCACTTACACGCTGACCCCACTGTATTATGAAATAAAGAAATTTACAAATATTGGTAAGATTGTTGCAGACGGTTGTGTAACAATGTGTTCACATATCATGTGGGTTGCACGGTCTGGTACCGTCACACTAGAATGCGCATACGTGTTAGTATCGCTGACGGGACGCGAGTGCCAATCCAGATCATTCTGTGAATTAGCGGAGTCGACACGGTCCAACAGTAAGCTAAGGAAACGTATACAGTGGGGTCAGCGTGTAAGTGCGCACACGAACGAACACGACCGGTTGGAACCAACCCACCCGAAGTGTATGTTGTTACCACTCAGTTGAACCGTCTCGCCGAGACGGTTCAACTGAGTGGTAACAACATACACTTTTGATGTGAAATGAGAAAAAATGCAGAAAAATATTTACATTTTTTGTTTATACATGAAATACAGTGGGGTCAGCGTTCCAACCTGTCGTGTTCGTGCGTGTGTGCACTTACACGCTGACCCCACTGTAGATCGCCCTACTTTCTAAGCCAATCGCTTGGCAGTATTGTGCTCCACTTACGTCACATATTGCAACGTTTAATCCAAAAAAGTTATATATTACACGATTTAATGATTAACTGTTCGACAGGCAATTGTAAATCAATACGCGGATGGGACATTACGTTGTACACTTGGCTGAGCTATAAGTATGTTATAGTTCACATATTGGATTTTTCTAGCGCTCCCTTGAATTTAATTCCTTAAAAAGTCCAATATGTGAACAATAACAACATGCTTAATGCAATACGGATTCGAGAGTGCATGATTTTCACTAGAGAAAAATAATAATAATACGCCCTGGTGTGGCAGATTGGGAACAGTATGCAACCCATAATTGAAAGAAGAACTTTCGTTTAAGCCGATCGTAGGAGGCATGTGCGCCCCGGGCGGGGCAGGCATGAACAAGTGCAATACATTGTAAAACGGCTCATCTGTGGATGTGACTGGATACATGTAGCTTATGTGTTTTCTGACAAGTGTATATTCAGATCAGCATCCGCACAGTCTTCTGATCAGGATTTGAACGGTTCGCAATTCCATCAATGAAACATCCGTCATGCTTCTAGCAAGCAAAATACTACTGTCTGTTTCACGAAAGCTGCCCAAATTTTACGGCTATATAGACAATTCAAAAACAATATTATTTTCGATAATATTAAATTAAAGGAAAATTTAAGAATGAGCCTTCTTTTTATTTCGTGAAATTCGGTCAAATATTGGTTTTATTACGAAAAATTTATTTCTCTATGGGAATTTAACATGGGGGAAAAAGAGGTAAAGGAGTGTGGGAGGAGTCAAAAAACGAAAAAGTTTGGAAATTAACTCCGAAACCTAACTAGATAGCTTGGAAATCATATAACTAAGAAAACAAAAGTTAAATTTTAAAATCGGTCCCAGTATTTCTAAAATTCAAAAAAAATAAAAAAAAATTCCCCATGTTAAATCCCCATAGACATCTTCACTCCGTGAAGATGTCTATGGGGATTTAACATGGGGAAATTTTGCTTTCGCAATAAAATCAATATATGACCAAATTTCACGAAATAAAAAGAAGGCTCATTCTTAAATTTTTGTTTAATTTAATATTATCAAAAGAAATCTTGTTTTTGAATTGTTTATATAGCCTTAAAATTTGGGCAGCTTTCGTGAAACAGACAGTAGCAGATCTGTACATATAGAATGCATGATAGTGCTCTGGAGCGACACTGGGTCACAATACTTCTCCAGTCACAGTTACATATCTGATCAGCTCATGCACGGATACCCCGAAACCATACCGTATCTATTTGTTAGATGGATTGGACATATTTACTATACTCAACAGCGAACAGTTGGAGGCCCAGATCAGTCTGCGCGCATGATCTGGGCCTCCAACTGTTCTCAAACTCAATTAGTATAGCACCTGTTTTCTCGTACATATATGTGGCTGTGACTGGGTCTTATGATTTTTGCATTTTTTGTAACTTTTGAAACACAAATCTTAATATTATCAATTGGTTTACTGGTGATTTTTTTATATCGTTTTCCAGCATATTTGGCTACAACTGTGTATGCTTTTCAAATACTTGCATAAACTTATGTTGGACAATTTGGCACTTTGAAGGGAACGTAGAATTCTTTTTATTATTAATTTGTTCCCACGAAATAACAATTCGTTCCCTCAATTTAACAATTCGTTCCCACGAAATAACAATTCGTTTCCACGGGAATAAATTGTTAATTCGTGGGAACGAATTGCTATATCGTGGGAACGAATTGTTAATTCGAGGGAACGAATTGTTAATTCGAGGGAACGAATTGTTAAATTGAAGGAACGAATTGTTATTTCGTGGGAAGGAATTGTTAATTCGAGGGAACGACTTGTTAAATTGAGGGAACTAATTGTTATTTCGTGGGAACGAATTCATAAAACAAAGCCATGTCCCCTGCGGGGCTCCGTACAACTCTTACATGTAATGTCATCGTCACCGTACTGATATGTACGGAAGCCCATTAGGGCCAGTTCACTTTTTTTTATTTCCATTTATTCAAGATCTTTTCTTGAATTTTCAAGTTCTTTTATTGAATTTTCGAGATATTTTCTTGAATTTTCAAGATACTGTCTTGAATTTTCGAAATATTTTATTGAATTTTCAAGTTCTTTTCGAGATATTTTCAAGATCTTTTCATGAATTTTCAAGATCTTTTCTTCAATTTTCATGATCGTTTCTAATAAAGATTGTTTCAAGTTCTTTTCTTGAATTTTCGAGATCTTTTCTTCAATTTTCAACATACTTTCTTGAATTTTCAAGATGTTTTCTTGAATTTTCAATATGTTTTCTTGAATTTTCAAGTCCTTTTCTTGAATTTTCAAGATCTTTTCTTGAAAAATTCGGGAAAAGATCTTGAAAATTCAAGAAAAAAACTTGAAAATTCAAGAAAAGATCTTGAATAAAA
>CM055265.1:138128935-138167981 GCA_029237695.1 Conchocele bisecta
GGTGGTGGCGCAAAAAGTCAGCGGCTGGAATTGACTTGCCTCACATGATAAACATGATCCGACTTACAAAATAAAACTGATGTAAATGATACATTAACATGCAGCCCTGTGAAGTCGATTAGTGCATCAATAACTGGTTTCTGCAAGCAAAGAGTGTCTATGGCATAACAAATATGGCTTATTATTTTAACGTACTACATTTGACTACACCGCAAATGAATATCTGATGATTTAGTATGGTTAAACCTTTTGTTCTCTCGCGGCCAATTTCTATATATTACGTGAATGGCACGTTGCTAAGTGGGTGTCACTATTTACGAGTTTATCCTGACCTGTAAGAACTCCGCCGGTACATTTCCGATTGCACGTAGTGCCAACACGCACGCAATGAAAATTTCATTTACAATTGGCAAGCGAGACTGGATAGTTTAACCCTTTGAACCCGAAAGCCCTCTATAGCGGTTTATGCAAACAGTGCAGATCCAGATGAGCCGGCTCGTAACGAGCCGTCTCATCAGGATCTGCACTTTTTACAAGTAATTTTCACATTTTTGAGAACATAAACACCCCCTTTTTCATAAATGGACAAATCTGAAAACCATTTTGTGACGATTGGATTGGTTGCAAAATTAACATATCGCAACCCATTCAGTTACTTAGGGTTGAAAGGGTTAAACATATTTTATTTGCATATCGTTTACAAGTTCATTGTCAATGTCAATGTTACTATATACAGTACTATACAAATGGGATTGGATTGAAAGCAAGCTTATTTAAATCCTCTCCCTTGCATGTGACTAGATATCATAGGATGCCGAAACCAAGAAATTCCTGCCATCAGTTTTAGAACAGTTTATATTCTGTGATAATTGATATTTGCTGGATTATAAGTTGTTCTGGTTTCAGCATCCTCTGATACACGGAAATTATATTAAAACAATTAAATTTAAAATTTCAGAAAAATATAGTATTGACACAAATGTACAGGCAATAGGTTCTATATAAACAATTACGTGATACATGAAATGGAAAAAAAATAAGGAAAGAAGCAAGCCACAATAGGAGTTGGAGTCTTGTTCCCACACCAAGCCATGCCCAGTTATCGCCACCCCAAGTCAGTTAGTGATAAATATGTGCACACGCAGGCATCATTATATGGTGCACTAAAAACGACCGGTGTTTTGTATGAATAGTCTAACTGATGCGAAAATGGCTTCATTGGAGTTATTGTCAAGTTGTCTGTTACCATATAGTATAGTGTGGAGGGTGGGTTGGCAAAACGTTTGTATGTCGTCTATTAGTTGAACTCTATGTGCTCCATATTGAGTGCAGTGGAAAAAGAAATGGGTGGCATCTTCAACTTGTCCACAGTTACAGTTGGGCGAGTCAATAATGTTCTTACGATATAAATCATGATTGAGAGAACTGCATTTCGTTCGAAGACGTGTGTGTTTACCTGGACATACCTAGTACCACTGTAGTAGTAGGTTGGGACCTCTCCGGTATTTGTTTTCATTTTGGTTTTAAAACAATTAAGTGATGGGGCGTTCCGTGTGTCATCTGAAAGAGAGTTCCACTCCCGGATTGTGGATGGTAGAAACGAGTTATAATAAAGGGTGGTTCTGGACCGTAAACTCTGTATATTCTTAGGATTTCGTAAATTGTAACGGGACGTATCTATTTCCGGTGGAGGCATATCGACCAAGTAACTGGGTGAGATGCCATTTTTCATTTTGTAAAATAGGGACAATTTATGGGAGTGACGTCTATTTCCTAATGTTTCCCAGCAGGTTTCTATATATAAGGACTCGATTGAAACAAGCCGAGTGGCACCTATAGCGATACGTGCTGCTTCAATCTGATTATTTTCGCGGGCATCCTTCTCATACTGGGTACAATTATCCCAAACGACATCCGCATATTCTAATACCGGTCTAATAAAAGTAAGATAAATTTTTTCAAGGCATTTTCTATCTAGAATGTATTTTAATTTTCTCATAACATTGATCCTACGCCATGCCTTTCCGGTTATGTAGTCTATGTGTTGGTGCCATGTTCCCTCGTTATTAAAATACAAACCTAGATGCTTGTCACTATCAACTTCTGAGACATTAACATTATTCATGAGGATTGGGGGATGTACTTCTCTATTACGTTTACGTGTTATAAGTAGTGATTCAGTTTTCCTTGGATTAAATGATACAAGCCAGGTATTAGACCAGTTAGTAATTATATCGAGATCGTTGTTTATAGACCTGGATGCTGTTGCTGGCGAATCAACAATAAGATATAAACTGGTGTCGTCTGCGAAAAGTCGAATATTAGAGTTTATGTTCGCAACAATATCGTTTATATATAATAGAAATAACAAAGGGCCGATAATACATCCTTGCGGGACGCCAGCCTTAATTGGGTTCCAGTTAGAATAAACACCTGGTAATACAACCCTTTGCTTGCGATTATTAAGATAACTTTTAAACCAGTCGTGAATATTATTAGTAACACCTGCGGCTCTCAGCTTCAAAAGAAGACCTGTATGCCAAACTCGATCAAATGCTTTGCTTATGTCGCAGAATACCACCCTCACCTCTTTTCCATCGTCTAATGCATGACAGAATGTATTGTAAAGGAATGTCAGTTGGATTACAGTTGAGTCGCCAGGTACAAACCCGGACTGCAATGGTGTTAATATATTATTATCATTAAAATGATTGTACAAATACTTGAAAACCGCCCTCTCAAGAACTTTACTAACAGTGTTAAGCAGGGAGATGGGACGATAATTCGAAGTGAGAGAAGGATCGCCAGCTTTAAATATCGGGCACACATTGTCCTCTTTTCATACGTCTGGAGATAGTTCACATTCAATTGATTTGTTAAAGAGGTATTTTAGGGGAGTTGCTAATTCGTACTATTTCTTTAAGTATACGATTATTCAAGCCATCTGGTCCAGAGGCTTTACCTATGGGCAAATTGGAAAGGATTGTTTGTATTTCTGTTTCGTTAAGGGTGATAGATTCAAGTCTACTGGTTATTGCATAAGGCGTTACTATGGGTTCTTGTAAAAGAGTTTGATCACGGAAAAAGTTATTTAAAATGTTAGCTTTCCCCATGTTATCGTCGATTATTGATCCATTATGTTGAAGTGGTGGGATTGTTTTATTTTCATTCTCGCATATAAAATGTTTCAAAGTAGACCACCAATCTTTTGAACGGAGTTGACCTGATTTTAATTTGTTACTTATCCCAGTGTGCTAATCTTTCTTTGATTCCCGAATTGCTGAAATAACTTCATTCCTGAAACTTCGAAATGTTAACCAATGTGAATGGTTATTAGATCGTTTTGCTTTATGATATAATCGTTTCCGCTTCCTGATCATTCTCTTAATAGTAGTGGTTATCCATGGTAAATTAGATTGTCGAACAAGTATTTCTTTGTTAGGTATATATTCTTGGGCAAGAGACATGACTTTATTAATTACATTATGGGCGTATTCATTTATATTTTCAGATTTTAAGTTGTCCCAGTTTGTGGTTGATATTTCTCTGCGTAACATGTCGTAGTCTCCAAGCTAATATTGCCATATTTTGCGCTTAAACGGTTTAAATTTGTGCTTCGAAAATTTTAGAAAACCATATATAGGACAATGAAACCGTGTCTCTTGTGGAAAAATGGATCTCCTACTCCGCTGCTAACGATCTTGTCTCTATTTGATACAAACAATAAGTCGATGATTGATTCAGAATGCTCGGTGAAGTGAGTTGGAGAGGAAATACACTACGACAGTGGAAACTGAGTACAAATTGAAGTCACCTTTCTATTTGATTGTGAGATCAAAGTATTATAGTTAAAATCGCCAAAAATTACAATATCTCTATGGCCAGTATCTATCGCCATATGAATTGAGTCTTCGATACTATTACCATATACAGCATTAACATTCGGGGGCCTGTGAAAGACGCTAAATAAGAACGGTTTCTTATCTGACACAACTTCAATCCAAATTGATTCAATGTTAGCGAGCTCGAGGTCTCGCCTACGCTTATGGAATAGTGTGTCACTACCATATAGAATTACACCTCCGTGCCTATCGCCTTGTCTATCTTACCTTTCTGGAGATTTAAAATTATAAAACAGCATATCATCTGTTTTATTTTCGTCGCCAAGCCATGTCTCTGTAATAGTCTTTGAGCTCAGTGCGTAATATGTCTAGTTTTGAGTACATGCTTTGAACGTTACAATGTACGAATGGCAGGTGGTGAGATAGATCATCTGATAAAATTATTTCGGACGCTGATTCTTGGGTGAATGACGTAGACGGAATGGAACCAAATGACAAATCCAGCAAATCGTCGCTATCTATGGGACCGGGGTTCGGATGGACGTCTCCCGAGAGAATAATAAGTAACCATGTTGTCCATATTATGCTGAAAATCGTTAAGCACAATATGTTAGAGAACTGTCTGTTACATTCCATTGTTAATGTGGATGGTGTATACCGACGTTACTGAAGGGGCTTGGCCATATATGGAAGATTTGCATTGATTCGGACTGAATAGAGTACGCTGTATGTCAATGCATACTTGGACAACAGATACGATAAAAAATAGAAAATGGATTGCTAGTGGAAACCTGCTGCGCACACGATAAGTGCATCTGTTCAATATGGTCGACCGATGTCTAGCTAAGGTCACGTGACTGAGGAAATCATCATTATGAACATCGCTACGATCATACCGGACAGATGAAAACAAGACTTACAAGAAATGAAGATAGCGGGCCCCGGACGCAGCGGTGTGCGAAAGATTCCCCAAATGCCCCCACTGTGGCTAGCAGAGTTGCACAAGAAACATAAAAGGGACATGCATGTGACATATGTTTGATACTATACTATCCGGTTTGAAGTAACACGACATGATTAACACGTGTGGAGTTCAGTAAGGAAACAGTGGTGCTGGTGTCAATTGAGCTACCCAGAGTTTTGCATTCTGCAGGTGGCACTAATTCACGACATAATTTCACAGAAGATGCGAGAACTGAATTTGTAGCTGACGAGGTCCCTCAAATGACACCCTCGCCGAATAGTATGAATGTTATAATTATGACAATGTAGTTACAGTGATTACCACATAACATTATATATCAATCAGGTTGCAACACATGAATATTATAATGTTTACGCTCAGTCAATGATCGGTGAGACTGCAAGTGGCGAACGAAAATCATTAAGGGGAACAACCCTCATGATTACTATAGGCATAAAACTCGTACCCAAATAGCTTCGTCCCAAAGATCTCGTACGCCACCTGCAACTAGTCTGTAATTATTTAAGCTGTGTAACATATAATACAGGAATGTAGTCGGTTGTATAGCCTCACTATTAGTAATACAAAGGCATACAGAGACTGGATTGACAGTTGTTAGTGCATGTAGTAAATTTTAGTTTACAACGTGCAACTTACACGTCCAGTAGCCCATTTCACCAACATTGCAAAGTATACTTTTCTAGCAAAGTATACTTTGAGGGAGAAATTTTCAATTTTATGTAGAACATGTATATTTACGTCTCTCAGAGGTGTGTAGAAGCCAAATTATACATGTAAAACACACAAAAAGTGCATCTTATTTTCTAACTACAGCATGTGGTTTGATTTCCGTGCTGGCAGCATCAGCATAAAGACTTATTGAACACATATATATGATTTATTGGTGTAAGTATTTGTCGTTTTATGAGTAGGGTGTTTTATTAGATTTCCATAGACTGTACATGGGGCCACAAAAAGGACACAACATCCTAAAAGGTTGTGAGGACTTCACCCATCAGTATAGGCAGGAATTATGAAATGGTATGTATGGTCCCTGATCAGTGTTACCAATTTAATATATTTATTTTGGCATCTCCAGTATTTTCCGTAAATGACATCAACATGGGATGACAATTTCCGAGTTGATCTGTAGCCGATTTCATCAAAATTGCAAAGTATACTTATCTAGCAAAGTATACTTTCAGGGAGTAATCATTTATTTTTCCGAAATGCATTATTTCATATAGAACTAACGACTGCATACATTTGATGATTAAAAGTATACATAATTATTATACTGAATGTATTACATTATCACAGCCAAACTGGCTGTGATAATGTAATACATTCAATATAATAAAATTAATAAATTTATCCTTAAATTGCTACTGGAGTGGATTCTTAGTTGATAAGCGTGAGCAACGTAGAACAGTTCTATGCGTACCCAGTATATCTCGGTAACGGCTCACACAGACTCAGATGCGAGCTGACGGGCGGTTAAAACCAACAGTCCATCAATTATTTGTTTTGGATCAGCTCAAACATTAGCTTTATAACAAAACAAGTATACCTACAAGTGAAACAGATTGATAATGTGCATCATGTAGACGCATCAGTGTTGGCGGACAAGTCAGGTCAATGTATCACGAGTTATTCACTGGTACAATGCAATTATGATACGAACTAGTTTAACTAGTAATTAAAGGGACACAACAACTCCACTCCTTATTAGAAGATATATGATAAATATTAAGTATTGGTTTAAAATTATTGAGTCAGAACCCCATAAATATATCAAACATATATATAATATGATGTTAGATGACATACAAACGTTTCCGAATAAACCAAATTGGGCATCACTTGTCAAAACAATGCTAGCACGCTATGGCTTTTTTTATGTTTGGCTAAGTCAGGGTGTCGGCAATATAGATGCGTTTTTATCAATGTTCAAGCAAAGATTAACTGACAACTATATACAAGAATGGCAAACACGTCTTAACAAATCTAGTCGTGCATTATTATATCGCCAGGTATGCGACTTCAAACTTCAGTATTATTTGAAAGACATCACACTACCAAAATTTCGTATCGCTTTCTCGAGATTAAAAGTATCATCTCACCGCCTAGAGGTAGAAGCCGGTAGATGGAATAGAACTCCGATAGAAAACAGAAAATGCACATTATGCCATTGCTTAGAAGATGAATATCACTTTACTATAGAATGTAACATGTATACATATATTAGAAAAACATATATAAATACTTATTATTGGAGGAGACCGAACATGATTAAGTTTATAGAACTAATAAAATCAGAAAATTCAAAAACTGTCAAAAATTTATGATTGTATTTATATCAGGCGTTCAATATTAGAAACGAGAATTTATATTTACATAATTGAGATCATCTTCTCCCAACGCATCTAATGATTATACACATACCAAACAGTGTAATTTCCCACGATATACGTGAATACTCATTTAACTCGATATGCTTGATATTTTACGTATATACTGATAATAGTGGTCAAATTATTGTCACACATAGTTATTACATAATTGTGGTCATATGCCTGACGTTTTGTATGTGAAAGAAATGAACTTAATTGTTTTGTCTGTGGTATTATGTAAGATGTAGTTGTGCAGTAAATTCAGCATGATTATAATGCCATTCTGAATCTCCAGCACAATTGTTGCATTCCACCACGGGTAATACACTTAAACGACTTTCTACTTATATTTACACCAGTCCTGCTGTTGTCTTTGTCACTATGATATGTTTTGATTTATAGCATCCCATTTTCGTATTGCTTCATGGGTCATATGGCTTAAAGTGTTGTATTTTGAATAAACATCTCCCATCACCATATGGATGTAGATGGCCGCGGTCGATTCAGCCATATTTATTTTAGCAATATGTATTTAGCAAGCAGTATGTATTTAGCAAGCAATATGACAAGCCAAAGGCACATTCCATAAGGCTTACAGTAAAATGCACTTTGTGCGGGTGAATGATAGCAACTTTGGTGCGTCAAGGTTTACGAGAGCACCTATTAATATGGGCGCACCAAAGCTATATATTTATTTATGTATTCTGAAGCCGAATGCAGGCTCCAAAGGGCTCAATTTCGCCGGCAAGTTCCAGGCAGAAAGGAGCAATTTCTGTTTCGATAAAGCGGTTCATTGAAGCGATCAAGAACATTTATAAGCGTTTTCACCCGCACATACCGCTGTGTCGATAGAATTTCGTATATTGTAAATATAATCAACCGCGACAAAGTAGAAATTGATGGTAGATTGCCAATTGTAAGTTCTCCCATCCTGGGTAGGCTGTTTGTGAAGGCTGGACATCGAGTCTTTCAAATCGTGGCAAATACTGACGACTCTAGCGTGTTGGTGGTGGCCATCTGTACGACCACAGGCATGTTGTATTAGTGTGCTACCCGTGTCTGTTTGGCCCTGCAATGCATATACTTTGCGGCAGCATCAACAAATTCCAATACATACATGTATAATTATATTATTAATGACATGGTGTGCCATCTCAACAAATAAGCTTGTAATATTGTGTGTGTCTGTAGCAAAGGGATAAGGAGGCTGATACTGTCAATATTCTACGCTTAAATATAAGCAGATCAAACGAGATAAAATGGGTGGGTGGGTAGGGTAATTTGGTGCGATTTGTCGAACGACTACTGCTGGAATGGCAGCACGCTGGTCCCACTATCCACGTGTGGGTTGGACATCGCGCTACATCGATGTGGCTAGTGACTTGTGACTTATCCGCGATTGGCTGGCGGCTTGTAAACAGCGGGGGTCAAACTGGTCACTGATAACAAACTTTAATGTGCTGCTGACATTAAACGTAAGTATTGCATATTTTGGCGTCATGTGCTCATAACCAGACAATAAGCGTGTTGTTTATGGTTACAAATATAGAGCTATTATAGGTGACTGGATAAATAGGGCTGATTGGTTTTGCGACCAGTGTAGATCCATATCAGCCTGTACATTCGCAGTCTGATCAGGATCTGCACTGTTCGCGGTTCCGTAAATGAAACAGCTATCATGCTTCTAACAAGCAAAATAGATCGTTATCAGGCTACAACAGTGCGCTATTTGGTTAGGAATTACACTGGTCACAAATCCCATAAGCCACATGTCTCCATTCACGTCAACATATATGAGACACGCCATGCGATTTTGTACCTAAGAACATGTTACGATATTTTCCGTAAATGACGTCGACAGATGAAAAAAATTCGTCATCTTTCGACGTCATCAACAGAAAATATCAGACTTTCTGTAAAT
The DNA here is from genome assembly GCA_029237695.1 of Conchocele bisecta. Classification (NCBI taxonomy): domain Eukaryota; kingdom Metazoa; phylum Mollusca; class Bivalvia; order Lucinida; family Thyasiridae; genus Conchocele; species Conchocele bisecta. Next base: position 138,138,056 of record CM055265.1, read on the forward strand.
ATTTTTCATGAAAAATCGCATGGCGTGTCTCATATATGGATATCATTCCATTTTATCACGTCACCACAGTGTGTATGTGCCGTGAAATACGGTGCCGTGAAACATTTTTTATATCCTGTCAATACGACATAATCACTGCGTATGAATATGTGCGGTGGCTGGGGTTATTCGTTTGGCATTTTAAAGTCATTTGTAGGTGTTGACGGGATAAATAGAATAGTAGGTTAGTGCCATGAATGAGAAAAAATATCTGGCGCGGCACGGAAACGGGATGTGCTCGGCAGAGCCTCGCCCATCCCGTTTCCTGAGCCTTGCCAGATATGTTTACCTATTCACGGCACTAACCTACTATTCTCTATAACCATGTGTGTAATGATAACGTAAACAACGGAATAAGGTATTTCCATGATTCCTCTGACTGGCCTAGACTGACTGGCCGTTAGATTCAGCTAATGCAAGCAACTTATTTACGGATTACTGATGGTGCATGTAGCGGCTTTCTGTCTCGTGTTATAATCGTCAGTTATTTGCATACAACCGACAACTGTACGGAGCCCCGCAGACGACATGGATTTCTTTTTATTAATTCCGACGAAATAATAATTCGTTCCCTCAATTTAACAATTCGTTCCCTCGAATTAAAAATTAACGATTCGTTCCCACGATATAATAATTATGTTCCCACGAAATAACAATTGTTATATCGTGGGAACGAATTATTATTTCGTGGGAACGAATTGTTAAATTGAGAGAGCGAATTGTTAATTCGTGGGAACGAATTGTTACAAAAGAATTATACGTCCCCTGTGGGGCTCCGTACCACTGAACTTGGTTCCGTTTAAAGCACGAGCTTAATGTTCATGTTGTCCCGTTGTAAACATGGTAAAGGAACACAGAAGATAAAGGATGTTGGAATTTCGGCTTTGGCTGTTGTAAAATGGATTGCAATGATTAGTTTTTTACATGATTTAATATCATTATGTTCCTCTCATCCAACTTCACTATTCTTCACCTAGTTCTTCCGGAGAAATGACAGACATCGGAGTCCATTATTCTTAATTATGTATAATATATGTACGCTAACGGACTTGTTTATACATCCAAACATACTCGTCTGCTGGATCGGGAACATTTCATAGCAATCCTCAAACCACTACAAAGACACTTACATAAATCTCTAAGCTCCTAACAAGGAAATTGGTGTTTACACTTACGTCGCTGAGGTTCGCTGTATGGAGGTGGATGTGGAAACTTCATTCGGGTTCTTCCAGCGATGTTATTATTGTCTCGATATTCCGTGCTTGTTGAGCACGAGTGTCATTTCGACAAGTGTGCATAGTGTGCCTAATACAGTAGAACCATCTAAACCGAACAACCAGCAAACATCAGGGGGCCGTTTCACTAAACTTCTTACGACTGAAATGTTCGTAAGTGCAAATTTAGGATCGTCTGGAAATTTCAATTGACGGATTTACATTTATTGAGCATAGGCTGCATATGCAGCCTATGCTCAATAAATGTAAATTCAATAATTGTTTACAAGAAAACATTGTTAGTGTCAAATTTACTGACTATCATAAGTTTGCACTTACGAACATTTTAGTCGTACGACGTTTAGTGAAACGACCCCTGTATACTTAATTTTTGATGGGTTTCGTTGTCACTTTCCCCGATTATAACGCATGTTCGTGAACGCCATCTGCCTGACTTACAGTCCGTTTTATAGTGGAACCTCTCTAAACCGGACACACTGGGGACCTCCCAGGGTGTCCGATTTAGAGAGGTTCCATTGTAAAACAGACAGATGACTACTTCAAGACACGTGTGTATGATTTGCGATCATGAACAGACATTATCAATAGTAGAGGTAAATTGCAATGAAACATATCAAAATTAAGTACAAGTAACATGTCTTTGTGTCCGGTTTAGAGAAGTTCGACTGTATCATACATAGAGAATGAAAGACTATTGCCAGTTGATCTCATGTTTATCAGATACGGCTACATGTATAAAAAGCGTCGCCTAGGTTTTCCTGTCGCTTCCATGTGGAGTCTGATAAACTTGATACCCAAATAATATAGTCGGGTAGTATGTTTATCAGGTAACGTTTTATACTATGCAATGCGCATGTGCCAGGCTCTGTATTTAAGTAACGTGACAATGTTTAGGTTGTTACATTACACTGACGTTATTCTGTAAAGTTATATGAGGCAAACCATGCGATGTTGTTGTACCCAAGGAGATGTGCCATTTTTCACGATAGCTTCCAAAATATACTATTGTTCTGCAGCGGACGTCAAAAGATGACGAAATTGTCAGAGCAAATTTTCTCTGACAGTTTCGTCACCTTTTGATATCATTTACGAAAAATGTCACAATTGTTCTATCACGTAACACGCCAATGCAAAGTTGTTGACCGGTAAAGGATGGTCCCAGTCAACCACGCGATTACTACTGGACATCTGAACTGGGGGCCGTTTGACTAAACTTCATACGACTAAAGTGTTCGTAAGAGCAAAATTATGATGGTCTGTAAATTTCACATTAAAACTTTGTTCTTGTAAACAATTATTGGATTTACATTTATTGAGCATAGGCTGCATATGCTGCCTATGCTCAATAAATGCAAATCCATAAATTGAAATTTCCAGACGATCCTAAATTTGCACTTACGAATAGGTTAGTCGTACGAAGTTTAGTGAAACGGCCCCCTAGTGCGTAGGATGATAAGGAAGTAAAATCGGAAACAAATCCTCTTTCGTCAGATCATGTGACGAATGGCTTTAGGACTGAATGAAAATCTTTAACTAAATTAAATTCTTGACACGACCAATCTTGGTGGAATAAAATTATGCATTTTTAAATCTCCAAGGAATTGGAAGGTGACGTTTTTCGTTAAATGAACCATGCCGTATCGGTATTCAAAGCCATGTTTTGTGTGACAATATAATGCAAGCCAGTGTTACCAGTTATTATTCTTTTTAGATTTTTTTTCATGCCAGATACATAATTCATTATGTTCTAGAAACATACATGTACCATTGAAACATACTAAACCAAATATGTGGCTGTGACTGGCGAAACGGGCTTATAAGATGTGTGACCAGTGTAGCTCCAGATCAATTAGTACACTCTTGTAGCATGATCACTTTCTACATTTCTTTTAATGGACTGGCGAACAGTGTAGATCATAATCAGACTGTGCGGATGCACAGGCTGATTTGGATTTGCACTGGTCGCAAAACCCATAACCACCATTTCTCCAGTTACAGCGACGTATTATAAAACTATTATCAGAGAACCTCTATAAATCGATTAATCAGTAAATTTCCGTTAACTGGTTTCTCTGTAATCAGTCGCTAATGTTCGTTTTGATTGCAAATCACAAAACATGAGACTCAGTGCTTATGTACAGTGGAATTACAGTGAAGCCTCTCTAAACCGGACACCCTGGGGCACCTCACAGGGTATCCGGTTTAGAGGGATTGCACTCAATTTATAATTATCATTATTGTTTGTATATGTATCCATATATTTCAGTTACAAACATCTTAAGCCCGTGTGAGGATCTAAATGTCACTTCTACGGCGGTGTACCTATGGAACAGCGGATATCCGAATGAAACGATACTAGGAAGTGACAACTGCGCATGCTCAGTTGAGGCTTCCTGTTCAACGAACATCCAAATCATTGCCAGAGACACTAGATTTCAAGATGAAAATGGAGTGTGCAAACAAAAGCTAGTAGTAGAAGAAGAAAGCAAATTGTTTGAGCTAAATTGTACCCAGAACAATGCCTATAGCGTACGGACGATCCATACAAGCTCTTATGTCTTCTTTACGTTGAGACTGTACAATGACCTGTCAACCAATGGAGGCAACTTTTGGATTCACATATCAGGTATGAATCTCTGAATAGTATAGGGTTAACTGTATTGTAATTTTGAAATTTGCGGCGTATATCAGAAAATGATGCGGTTAACCTATTTCTAATGCACTCTTTACTACTGGTGTAGGAATACATATTGAAATAATGTTCGACCGTTTATCAACAATGATATACCTGCAATGTTTGACCATCAGCCAATCAGATTGCGTGATATTTATAGAGTGCATTATAAGTGTATGTGACTGGAGAAATGGGGTTCAGGCTTCGGACCTTCTAGTGCACCATTGAAGCCTGTTAATGGTCAATGCTATACATCAGAAGCAATACGGGTGGTCCATTGACTAACTAACACATATTGCAGATCGCGGATGCAAATGCTGATCTGGGGCTACACTAGTCGCAAAACATATTTATCCAGTTACAGCCACATATGAGTATAACTGATGGCATATGTGTCCCAGATTAGCAGCTACTGCTTACCAGTTGAACGGCTCTAGACACACCATCTACATATCGGCACCTCGGGGTAGATTCATCGGCGGATTCAGGGGTGGTGGGGGGGGGGGGGGCGTACCTGGCACGTTTCATGCCAAGTGCCATGTATTCCATGCATTTTTCCGCTCCGCTCCGCTCGGTCGACTATTTTGCAATACTTGACTATATTATCGAACGAGCTTAGCTCGTTCGATAATATAGTCAAGTATTGCAAAATAGTTACGCCCCCCTAACCCGAAATCCTGGATCCGCGCCTGAGATTGCAAGGATGTACGCCGAGGTACAGATATGTGGATGGTGCGTGGATGGTGTACCCGGGAACACTCGTTTATCAGGTAACCTGCCTTGTATTGACTGAATACGTACTAACATACTGTTGTATCGGCCATTGACCTGATACAAACATCCGGGTTACAACGAAGTAAAAACTGGCATTCCATTGGTCGGATGACGTCACGTGACGTTATCGAATGACGTCTGTGTAATGACGCTACGTAAACAAGTCCGCGTTTTGTCCATATATAACGTCATGTGTTGTCATTTTCGAGCACAAAACGTTACCTGATAAATATAATACCAGGCTACTGTCGCTTCGTATCAAGTTTATCAGGTTTGGCTCGGAAATGGTAGGAATTCCTCGGCAATCCTCTGAATTCCTACGCGTTTCCTAGCCATGCCTGATAAATCAAAATACTCTAGCCTGGTATTCTCTATTTATCAGGTAACCTGCCCTGTATTAACTGAATACGTATTGAGTGATAACATACTGTTGTATCAGGCATTGACTTGATACAAACATCCGGGTTACAACGAAGTAAAAACTGACGTTACTGTAAACTTCTCCCTTTTCCCTATCCATGGCGATGTAATAGAGGAGGTCAAAGAATGCAAGTTCGATCCATTATATCAGTATAGAACTACGTGATACTGGTACATATATGTGCTGTGTGTTCCGCCACTGCCCTACATTGTGTAAACACGATACTCGGACAATTCACCCGTTGAACCTTACAATTCACCCAGAATGATGGATCTGGGTGTATAACGCTCTCCACCTCTCTCGTCCACTGGCTACTCGCTGTCTGTTCTCTCTCAGTGATGTGAGTACAACATACACGTGTACAACATTAAAACATCTTGCCTTCAGAAAATTTGATCTTCGCTCACTCGACTCTCTTGAAAAACTACCCAGAAACCAACAATCTCTAAGGGACAAAACTCTAGGCTGAATACTCGACTAAAATACGAAATGACACTAGAATACGCGACGGGAAATATAATCCGTATGGGAAAAATAGAACCCGGCTACACTACATTGATCGGATTACGCCACGTGACGTTACCGAATGAAGTCAGTGTAATGACGCAACGTAAACAAGTCCGTGTTCTGTACATACATAACGACGTAATCTGTGGTTATCTTCGTGCATAAAACGTTACCTGATAAATGTAATACCAGGCTACTGTCGTTTGGTATCAAGTTTATCAGGCTCGGCTCGGAAATGGTAGGAATTCCTCCACAAACCTTGGAATTCATACTCGTTTCCTAGCATTGCCTGATAAACTTGATATCAAAAGATACTAGTCTGGTATTCTCTATATTCTCGTTTTTTTCTGGTACCCAGCTGCGCGTTGACTAGGTACACACTGACTGATAAGAAAATGCTGTATCAGGCGTTGACGAAGATAATCGTGTATCACGGTCAATCCGCACAGCCGCACAGTCTGATCAGGATCTGTGTTTGTCGTCATTCCATCAATGAAACACCCGTCATGCTTCTAACACTCAACATATACATTGTCAGGCTACATACATGTGTTACTTCATTATAGGAATGAATGGCCTTTTTGTGGAATTTATCGGGGTATAAACTTGGAAAAGTCGCGGGAATACTGGACGAAGGCCGGAAGGCCTCGTCCAGTATTCCCGCGACTTTTCCAAGTTTATATCCCCTACAAATTCCACAAAAAGGCCATTCATTCCTTATAATTCCAGCATTTGAAATAAATTCATCAAGAAAATGTGTTTATTTTCCGTTTTCTTAAGAATTATTTTAACTGCGCCTCATGGTTACGGAAAGTAGTTCGGCGTGCGTGTTTACTGGGATATAAATTTTGGACAGAGACTTGCTACGGGCCAATCAAATGTTAGGGAATTGTGTAAATATGTTTGTGCTGGAATTATCAGGAGTTACACTGACATAAAATTCCATAAGCCCGATTTCTCCAGTCACAGACACATACATGTACAATGGAACCTCTCTAAACCGGACACCCTGGGAGGTCCCCAGGGCGTCCGGTTTAGAGAGGTTCCAATGTAATTAAGCACTTGATGGCCAATTTTTGTCGTTTTCTGTTATGAATAGACATGATATTGACATAAATTACATTGAAACCCATCTAAATTAGACACAATGGGGTCACCAGGATGTTCGGTTTAGAGGGGCTCCACTGCATGACGTTACGGAATGTATGGTAAATACATGCAATGGTGTATCTGGCATAGACAATGATGCCAGGTATCAGGGTTTATCCGTACTCGAAAACTACTTTCACCGACATGTTATTGGTCGAATGATGCCATGCGATGTTACCGAATGACATTGTCTGTTGCTGGGACGGTACACACTTTCACTTTTTCAATGTATTATCGCCGTCATAACTTCAGAAACACTTCGAGTTTAATTTTAAAGTATTCCATGTATTTGTTTTTCTTGCAACGCAGCTATTATTTGCGTAATACAGGGGACATGGATATTTTTTATTAATTAGTTCCCACGATATAACAATTCGTTCCTCGCGAATTAGCAATTCGTTTCCACGAAATCACAATTCGTTCCCTAAATTTAACAATTCGTTCCCTCGAATTAACAATTCGTTCCCACGATATAACAATTTGTTCGCACTAATTAACAATTCGTTCCCGTGGGAACGAATTGTTATTTCGTGGGAACGAATTGTTAAATTAAGGGAACGAATTATCAATTCGTGGGAACGAATTGTGAATTTGTGGAAACGAACTGTTAAATTGAGGGAACGAATTGTTATTTAGTGGGAACGAATTAATAAAAAAAATATTTCTACGTCCCCTGCGGGGCTCCGTGGCGTACAGCATGCAACATGATTGATTAACCCTTTGAAACCGAAAGCCCGCTATAGCGGTTAATACAAACAGTGCAGATCCAGATGAGCCGGCTCGTAATGAGCCGTCTCATCAGGATTAGCACTTTTTTAAAAGTAATTTCCATATATTTGAGAAGAAAAACCCCATTTTATAAATGAACTAGTCTGAAAATCATTTTGTGACGGTTGGATTGGTGACAAAATTAACATACCAAAATCCATTCCAGTTACTTAGGGGTGAAAGGGTTAAAGTATAATTGGTTCTACAAGTTTCTGTGACATTTGGATAGTCAAACAACACGACTGCCACTCTCATCGTATTGACCTTCCTCTAATAATGGGTATTTAGTGGCGGCTTTGGGTTGTTTATGACAATTTTTATTTCTCCGAATTCCTGGTGGTTTCTAAACATAATTGAGGCACGGCAGGCGAGTTTGTACCTTCGAACGGACATGTGCGTGATTTCATTAAATACAGTTACAACATTTACAATATTTTTCATAAATAAAGCCAAAAGTTGACAAAATTTTCAGAGTACAAGCGGAATTATACTCTGAAAATGTTTTAATCTTTGGACGCCATTTACGGAAAATATTGTAAATTTTGTAAACGTATTTCATGAAATTACGCAGATGTCCAAAGGTACAAAATCCAAAGGCGTGTCTCAATTATGGAACTTGTAAGTTTAACCATTTTCCCATTCCTGCTACGCGTTTTAGCTTGTGTTTTTTTTATTTCACGAAATTTGGTGTGAAATAATAAGTTTATGACAAAACATCGAAGCAACGATTTCCCTATGGAAATTTAGCATTATAGTATTATTGTGTGAAAACGTCTATGGAGATTTAACAAGGACGAAAATGTCAAAACAAATAGTTTTCAAAATTTAACTTTTCTTGGTTAGATCAGTTCCAGCCGCCCATTTCACCAAAATTGCAAAGTATACTTATCTTCCTAAGTACACGTTGATTTAAGGATAAATTTAAATTCTTTTTATTATACTGAATTTATTACATTATCACAGCAACTATGAAAAATCACAATATATAAAATCTCCGTTTTACCAGTCTGTGTTTTACAAGTTGACATATTTATGTAACACTACGCACTTTTGTAAACAATGGTGGCGGGAAATCCAATTTCTTTGCTAAATCATTTTCGGCACATTTTCAGTGATCATTCTGCCATCTTAATCTGTAAAACCCAAAGCGGAAGAAGAAAATTGACCAACGACTGACGAAAATGATTTCCGGGTGGCCATTCAACAAATTTTCAAAAATATTCAGTAACCCCACCCACTAAAAATATATGTATCCAAATATAAGCTCAATATGCCAGTACAAACCTACAAATATACGAATTTTAATATGCACATACATGACTACGCATAATAAACTGTATTGCAGATGGGTAATCACCTGAATTATAGTCTGTTTCACGAAAGCTGCCCAAATTTTACGGCCATATAAACAATTCAAAAACCATATTTTTTTTCGATATTAAATTAAAGGAAAATTTAAGAATGAGCCTTCTTTTTATATCGTGAAATTTTGTCAAATATTGATTTTATTGCGAAAACAAAATTTCCCCATGTTATATCCCCATGGGGAAATCTTTTAGAATTTCAGAAATACTGGACCGATTTTTAAAATTTAACTTTTGTTTTCTTAGTTCGATCATTTCCAAGCTATCTAGCTAGGTTTCGGAGTCAATTTCCAAAATATTTCGTTGTTTTACTCCTCCCACAACTCCTCCACGTTTTTCCCCCATGTTAAATTCCCATAGACAAATCAATTGTTCGTAATAAAATTAATATTTGACCAAATTTCACGAAATAAAAAGAAGGCTCATTCTTTAATTTTCCTTTAATTTAATATTATCTCAATACATATTGTTTTTGAATTGTTTATATGGCTGTAAAATTTGGGCAGCTTTCGTGAAACAGACTATAGGCGTAAATCCTGTTTAACCTTGTTAACAGTTCAGTTGTAAAAGTCACACAAACTCAATACTGACAATAGTTCGGCAGAAATGTTGGCATGTTTTTAAATGCATAAAAGCAATTAACTGTTGAAACTACACATAGAAAGAAATACACTAGTTAAAATAAACTTTAAGGCTGAGTACATGTACACGTGTGTAGAAAAAGTCCCGTTAATCTCAATTTGAAATGGGAATATTCTTCAGTTACATTTCTTCAACTTCATTTGGTGTGAGGCGGTTATCGATGACGACACCAACTAGCTGACGTATTGAAAAACATCACTGTTTGTGATATGCTCCGACGTTTCAAAAAGTAGGAGCACACTTTAATGCATTACACATACCGCTCCAAATCGAAAAACAAAGCATAGTTATCACCTAGGTCATCGGTTATTTTAAGAGGTTTTCCATGGATGTACGGTACATTTGTACTCCAAATGGTTCGATTGGGTGAATATACCGGAGGCGAATAATGGCTTACACTGGTACTGGAGATAGTTTGGTAATTTATCTTCCACTGGTCTGTCGCACATCCTGATTATATTACGAAATATCACGATTCTGGGATATTCAATTTGTTGCATTACAAGAAAATCGAATGTTTCTTCAATTAATATTCGCAACTGCAGTTCTGGTTAAGGCCACAATTAAAACCGTGGCATTCAATTAGCATGATCAGCTTGAGGGTACTTCTTGCTAGCAACATAACGCATGCTTGCAGCGATAACGTTCGGCACTTGCAAGTGTAATGAGCAGAAGTCCAAAAGCAACACATGCATATCGCTGATCCGCTTTGATAGAGAATCAGGCTGTGCCTTGCAACTAAACGGATGTCAATATGCCAATATTTACAATCCGCAGTATGGATCATGAGATCCGACTCTTAAGGAGCTGTCTCGCCAGCATCTTCATTGTGCATACAATTCCTAGTTGTTTGGGTGAAAGTAATAATATTTCTGTGATGATAATACCAGATATTGATTGACTTTAACCCTTTCACCCCCTAAATAACTAGCATAGATTTGTTTTGGACTAGCTCATTAAGCATATGATAGATATTTTATGCCCCCTGTCTCGGTAGAGCCGGAAGGCGTATAGCATTTGGACTGAGTGTCCGTCCGTAAGTGTGTTAGTGTGTGTGCCCATGGGTCCGGTTAAGACGTGTGTCGAAGCTTCTCCAATCTGCTACCGGGGGCATTTACGTGCCGACAAGCAAACTATTCTTGTTTACGAAGCTGCAAAAATTCTATAGACCTTGATGAGACGGCTCGCTACGAGCCGTCTCATCTAGATCTACAGTTTCTTTTGCAAATGCTATATTTATGGTCTGTAAACATGAGAGGGATCACATTTTCCAGGAGCAGACACTCACGCCGAAATGACACTATCTTGCGGCACAAAAGCAAAATCAGAAATATCGACACGTAGCGGCAAAGTATTTTGTGGCTCCAACGTGACCGATCCGTCCACCATCGAGACGACAACGACAGAGGAGATCACCACTACCGCTGAGACCACGACTCAGGATGACGGACCCCCGGTAAACGCCCCGACGGTGCCCGATGCCGACACTGGACAGGACACGAGTATATGTGTGTAATCGTCATAGTTCACACATTGAACTTTTAATAAATTAGTTTATTAAAATGTCAAGATGTGACCTATGACTGTCTTATTGTTTGTCCCGCCACCATCGCGCGCACATGTTATGTGTGAATGGAACGCCGCCCTATGCCTGCTTTCACGATACTATTACGTGATTGTCGGTTTGCCACCGAATCGATCGCACACACGCAGTGATACGCGTCACGGGAAATTACATCCATAAGGCGGAGCCTCTGGTTCTAAACATAACGTTTCACTTATTTAAACATTTAATTAATAATTTAAAAAATGTTGGCGAAGGCGTCGCAATAAGTGATTAATTGAGATGAACTGTTATGTGTTCATTGGTCGAGAAACTATGGCAAACAATAAAGTATATTAATTACTCAATTTCGGGTACATGTATAAGAAAATATAATTATACAGATTGCGATTTCGATTTATGGTTATTCTTTAAATCCGGGTTTGAGGAATTATTGTGCGTTTGGTTGGCCATAGTACATAATTGAGACACGCCATGTGAGTTTGTACCTTCGGACATCTGCGTAATTTCATGAAATACGTTTACAAAAATTATACTATTTTCCGTAAATGACGTCAAAACTTGACAGCATTTTCAGAGTACATGCGCAATGATATACATCGTTCATGAGCTGCGAGCATGGGGTCGCAGGTTCATGTATGTGCTGAAAGTGATAAAATACGTCGATTAGTAAAAACATAATTTAGACACTGCATACATGGCCGCCAGGTATCAACATTTTGTCTTAAATATATTCTGACTTGATTATTATATGGCGTTTGGTACTTACATTATGCGTTTACATACATAGAAATACGTTTTGATAACTTATAAAAACAATTCACCACTGATAAATTCATATACATATAAGATGGCCGCCAAATATTCACACAGACGAGCAGTAAATGTGTGTGGAATAACAAAAATATATAGCTACACTTTCATGCACATTTATATTTCAGTTATTTGCCTTTTTTTGTTATTATTGAATGTGTTATTTGCAAAAATGAATGAGTCCATCTAATATACTTATTATTTGACCATGTTGGAATATTCAAGATGGCCGCTAAGCATCGCTTAAGCTCTTAGTCGCTGTTGATCGACAAAGTAGTAAAGAAATGAAACATAATTGGAAATCATATTTGTAATATTTTAAAAGTGCGAGGCTTGTGTTTCAAACTGTACCGAATTATCTGTCGCCGAAAACAAACATAAATCAAAGATGACCGCCAACATGGATACAATTCTTCTTTTTTTTTTTCTTTTTTTCAGTTTTAAGTTTTTTATTTCCATACATAGTCATATACAAACAATAAATGAGTTACAAGCAGTTTAACAACATGAATTTATAGGTTACACTCCTTGTTTGCAATCAACTATGAGTACATGTATTGTATATAATTATAGATTATAACGTATTGTTCATACATGGTTAGGTTGGATTTATTTAAGAATGTTATTTAGATGAGAGAATAGAGTTGAAAATGAGATATGGTGAAATAGGTTTAGTGAATAATAATTGAGTAACAAATCATGATACAATACTATTACGGTATATGCTGTTATACCTAACTGTAATATTTGTATGTATAATCAGAAGGTTCGTGTAACTCTAAATGAGTGTTAGTCTAATTGGATAACATTCCATTTTCGTTCATGAACTATGAGCTTATTTCTATTCATTGCAATTTCTTTTTCAATATTTTATTTTGTGTTGCCTTTAGGTAAGACATAAACTCTGGAAATTTAGGTTCCGTGTTTCGTACTTTACATGTATATATAAAGTATTTTCCTAGTATGATACAAAAGTTGAAAAACTTGTTGTCTTGCTCATATTGCCCGAAGCAAACAGAGTGCCAATCAAAATTACATACAATATTATTATTGTTTAAAAAGGTATTCAGCTGTGACCAAAAATGTTAGGCTTATAGTGCATTCCCAAAAATGGTGCTTATTTGTTTCTGGAGCCATGGCGCAAAAATCACACAAATTGGAGCTGACAATGTTACACTTAAGTAAATAATCGTTTGTAGCAACAATTCTCATCAAAAATTTGTACTGAAAATTCCTAAGTTTAGAACTTATAGTGTTTGTAAAATGATTTGTGTAGACTATCTTCCAATTTGTATTTTTATCCGCGAATTCGTCATCCCATTTTGTCTTGGCTTTATGCATAACCGGTTTCTGTTGATTAAGAAACACGTTATATAGCTGCTTATTACATTTGGTCGTGGTTTTTATTTGTTCTATTAATAGTATCTTTGTATTAATCGTGTTTATTCTTTCATTTTTAATTCGTGTTCTCCAGTCTTGAGGAATGCACGAACTCAGTTTGAAGAATTTTAGGTAATCGTTATTACTAACATCAAATAGTTCTTTTATTTTTGTAAAATTGAAGAATGATGTAGTTCTATAATCGTATAGTTGTTCATTCTTCCATTACCTTTTATTTTCGAATGGTTCCATAAAATTTGCTTTGATATTGTTTCTGGATTATCGCAGAAGTTTAGCTTGCACCATGATTTAAGAACAATTATTTTTTATCAAATGTTTTACGTCTGTTTGGTTTACATTTCCTTCAAATATATGTACACCACCAAAAGGCTTCAAATAATTTAAATATAGTACTTTCCATTTTCCGTGATTTTCAGTTTCTGCAAGTCGTTTGACCCATGTAGCCTTTAGTGCATCAATAAACGATTCTAATTCTATCATTTTTAGCCCGCCTTCTTCGAACGCTTTAACAATAATTTTTCTACTAATTTTATCAGGCTTTGAATCCCAGAGAAAATCAAACATAATGCGTATAATTTGCTTTAAAGTCTCCTGCTCCGGATTGTCTAGAACTGTTAAAGGGAATATTAATTTTGGAAATGCAAAACTTTTAATGACAGTTATTTTACCTAGTATGGTGAGCTTTCTTTTTTTCCATTTGCCTAAACATTGCTGAAATTCTTTTATTTTAGGATCTATGTTTAAACTATGCACTTTATTTTTATCATTACAAAAATATATCCCTAAAGTTTTGGCCACATCTGCAGACCATGAGAATGGTTTATCATCACAGTACGTAGTTGTAGAGTTCTTCGTCGAACCTGTTCTAAACAATATTGACTTAGAATAGTTTAAACGTAAACCTGAAATGTTTCCAAAATTATCTATTCTACTAATTAATATTTCGAGAGATTGTCTGGACCCATCCATGCAAAATGTAGCATCATCCGCGAACATAGTATTTTTTATTTCTTCACTATTTATAGTTATTCCTTTTATTAATTGATTTTTTCTGACACTGTGCGAGAGTATTCTATTGCGATTATGAATAAATAAGGAGATAATGGACATCCTTGTCTTACTCCTCTTCCCAAGGAAAAAAAATCTGAAAGATAGTCATTATTTGTTACACAACTAGATATATTATGATAAAATATTTCAATCCATTTGATAAAGCTGGGTCCGAAGTTTAGAAAGGTTAATACCTTAATTATATACTCATGGCTTATACTATCAAATGCTTTTTCAATAGTCCGTTTAAATAATAAGATTCTTGGTATATTTTTTTATCATTTGCGTGTTCAATTACTTCGGATAAGAGCCTTATATTTTCTCCAATATATCTACCTTTAATAAATCCTGTTTGTGAAGAATATATTAAATTATTTAATACCTTTTTTATTCTATTTGCAATGGCCTTTGTTGTTATTTTGTAGTCGATATTTAGCAAACTTATTGGTCTCCAGTTGGCGAGGTGTGTTGTATCTTTGCCTATTTTTTTAATTAAATTTATAACACTTTGTTTTTGTAGTGTTGTTAGTTCGCCTTGCTCCATCGAAAAGTTTAATGATTTTACCAAATGACTTTTTATGTCATTCCAAAACATTTTGAAAAATTCTACAGTTATTCCATCCGACCCAGGGCTCTTATTGTTTTGCATTTCTTTTAAGGCATTATAACATTCAGCTTCTGTCAATATTCCTTCACATTTACTTTTCTCCTCATCATCATTTAGCTTATTATTATAATCATTTGGGAAAAAATTAATATCAGAATCTGTACATTGTTTTTTCTTATATAGTTTTTCATAATAATGTTTTTCTTCTAATATAATTTATTCCTTGTCTGTAACAAGTTTTCCATTTACAGTTAGCTGTGAAATAATTTTTCTTTCAAATTTTCTTTTTTCAAGCGCCGCAATAAAATTTGTATTCTTTTCTCCAGCCTCCACCCAATTTATTTTCGATCGAAAAATAATACTTTCTGGTCGTCTTTTGTAAATTTCTTCTAGACGGCTTTTGCAATTATTTAATTCATTGATTGCTTCAGGTGTTTGAATATTGTCGTTACTTAATAGATCAATTTGCTGCTGTAATTTATTTTCGTCTGTTTTATCTTTTCTAATACGTTTTGTAGTATATTTGATAGTTTCATTTCTGATTGTTCCTTTAATTAACTCCCATAAAGTGTTAGGGTTTGCTTCATGGTTAATGTTGGCAATTTCCGTTATATTGTTTTTAATAATTGTTTTATAATCATTTTCGAAAAGAATTGAATTATTCAATTTAAAATATCCCGGGCCTCTAGGCTGATCATTGATATTTATTATGATTTGTACCAATGAATGATCTGTTTTTAAACTACATTTTATTTCACTTTTAGAAACAGTATTCACCAAATTGTCCGATAGTAAAAAATAATCTAGTCTACATAGGATAGGTTGTCTAGAATTAGAATACCATGTATATTTTTTTTTTGTTCCGTGTTTTTGCCTCCATATATCAGTAAAATCATATTTTTCTATATAGTTTAACATAATTTCTCTGTTCTGTTTGTTTGTACTTTGTAACCCACCTCTTTTATCCAAATCAAAGTTTAGGACAACATTGAAATCACCACCTATAATAATTCGCGAATTTTCATTTTCAGAAATAAAATCTTCTAGCTTTTTAAAAAATGTTTTATCTTCGATATTTGGCCCATATAGATTTATAAGCAGAATCTGTTTATTGTTTATATCAATTTCATTTGCCTGAATTCTACCGGGAATTATTTCTGTGTATTTAAGAACATTATATGTTAAATTAGAATTAAACAGAATACAGACTCCTTCAGAGTTGCTTGACTTTCCACTAAATAATCCTTCTGCCCACCCCCCCCCCCCCCACCCAGTCAGTTTCCCACTCCATTTCTATTTTTATTACTGAATGAGTTTCCTGCAAAAAACATATCGCGTAATTGTTATCCTTGAGCCACTGGAATATTTGAGTCCGTTTTAACTTAGATCCTAGTCCTCGGACGTTTAAAGTGCATATGTTAGTTGCCATGGAGAGTTAGGGTGAAATGATACGTGTATACCCTGTACGTAGCTGATAAAATGTCTACTGATATTGCATCGTGTTGCACAAAAGAAGGAAGATAGAGGTAAGACCAGAGATAGGTGATTAGAACAAAGTAAGTTAAGGTTATCATAAATACCCTCATTTTACAGGTAGATGTTGCGATTCTACTTGAGTATATGAAGTATGGAGTACAAGGTTAAACATGCAGAATGTGTTTATCATGTAAGATATCTGTTCACAATGAAGGAAGAAAATCTTATAAAAATGGATATATGGTGGACAATGCTTACCACAATATGGTTGTGCGAACATGTTTTACCATATGAAGTATAATCTATTCATCAGAGAAATATACATTTTCATATGCCCTCTCAGTTTCGGCACGACACATTTATAAGTAGATCACAAAGTATATTCAGTGCGAACAGTGAGATCCGTGTGCAGACAGCGAATAATGAGATCCGTGTGCAGACAGCGCAGATATAAAATAAAAACAACTTTTACCGCAAGTGTTCCGTTTCCAGCTTGAATAGAACACACAAAACAACATGAACACACAATACCAACATATATATACATGTATATATACACACATATACATACATATATATACACACATACACACATATATATATATACATACACACATATATGTATGAATAGAACACGCAACACAACATGAACACACAATACCAACATATGTATACATGTATATATACACACACACATACATACATACATACACACATATACACACGTACATACACATATATATACATACATATATACATATATATATATATATATATATATATATATACACACACATATACATGCACACACACACATATATACATAATATACGAGAGTGTAATACACCGAAACATAAATGATCAGTCGCATAAAGAGAAATTAAATTCGCATAATCTTTCGAGGTCTATCAGTATTACACGTTTCAAAGTAGATCACAAAGTAAGTTCAGTGTGTACAGTGAAATCCTGGTGCAGACAGCGCAGATATAAAAGAAAAACTATTTTTACCCTTCGTGTTCCGTCTCCAGCTTGAACAAAATCACACAATACATGGATACAATTCTGACACATCCTATATTAAGTAGGGTGGTCATCAACGACATAGCATATGCCACACCATAAAATCAATGTTTTAATGTTTCCGATGACAACATAAATAATAATATTTTATGACCGCCATTTTAGTTACCAATATGGCTACTATATAGCGTAGTTTTATAATATGAGCTATCAACAAAGTATTGGTGCAACTCAAGGAGAGCAATAGATCTTAGCTGTAACATGGTAATGGTTAGTAAACGACTACATAGTCACGATCTTGGATTTCACGTGGAACATACTACATGTTGACAATGTCAAAGGAAACAGGAACATATTTACAATTACATCTAGGTATGCATTCATTTGAGTGAATCAACATAATGCCGGTGGCTAATACCTGTATTCGGATAGAAATAAAATACAGTGGCAGGTTGGGAGCATGTGAATGGTAATTTATTATATAATTAACGATGGTGGGTTGAGATTTGGCGGGGAGCGCGATATCCCTGGCTTGGCCCTTATTCGCATGTTCAGCTTTCTTGTAGGTGAGAGTTGAATCCGGCTAACCCCGTTATAAGAGAAATATGATCAGTGGTTATTCTACTATGGCGAATACCTGACAGTATATCCGGTTTGCTTAACGTCAGCGCTGGATGGAAATTGTATGCAAATATTCCGTTACCCGCCCCCATCCATGCAGATGAAATGAACTGTCGATAGTCCGTTTAAAGCCATTAAACATAAAACCGGAACTCTATCATATTATCTTTAACACGACCATGAACACCAATGTTGCATTTTATTATTGCAACAGGTCCGTAACCAGGGGGTCGGTGCGGTCGGACGAATCCCTCCCCAACCTCCCTCGTCGTGCCTTGATGTCCACTCTTTCATGCACTAAAATAAGAATTATTGTCAATACGTAGTCATTTTATAATATTGATGTAAGCAGGAGAGTCGCATTACATGTATGTGCTCAGTTTTTGCTGAGAATATATAAAATTGTATTTCAGACCATCTGGATTCCACAATTGTCTGGGAGAGCATCGCCCCGTAACCCCATAGCTGCCTCGGGCCATTCAAGCCATCGAAAAGACTCATTGCTTCATAAATGTCTGGTTACGGGTCTGTTGCATACATCGAAACCATGAGATACCGATGCATTCCAAGCGGATGCGGCTATTGTGTCATTTTCCATTATAACGGAGCCAAATATCTATCTATGAAAAACAATAATCAATTTATTAATGCGGTACGCGACAAGGTAGGCACAGCGATTGACTTATGAAAGGGAAGTTGATGAATTCTGAACTTGACTGGCTACGTAACAACTACCATTATTCACTTCCCACATAATGAAAGCAGCGTTTTTTCATAGCGAATAAGTATGCTTAGCTTTTTGGATATGAAAACGAAAACCACGCCATCGCATCTTGAGCTATATAAGTATTATGCTAATGTCCACATTAGTGCGCTATAGAAGACACTGAATTGCATTTGCATACGTTATATTCCCACCATTTATATCTGAAAAGTATTTATCGACACATTTATTATTTTAACAAAGTCGTAATATTGACGACAATAGCATGAACATGAAATACCAATAACTTGGAAATTCAGCACACGGACACTGCGAGTGTGCTGTCGGTGTAGCAAGAGACATAATCAATTATTTGAAATTAGGGAATTATATAACAAATACATATCGTGTATATGTAGAGTCAATGGTGTGATCATGGTCATCGAATCTCTG
Organism: Conchocele bisecta; assembly: GCA_029237695.1. Taxonomy (NCBI): domain Eukaryota; kingdom Metazoa; phylum Mollusca; class Bivalvia; order Lucinida; family Thyasiridae; genus Conchocele; species Conchocele bisecta. The sequence goes on from CM055265.1 coordinate 138,157,337, forward strand.
TTTTGGATGACGTATCATTTAAGTAGTCATATGCCGGTAGCCATGTGCTAGGTCATGTAAGTACATGCATGAATAAATAACCAGTATGTGTGAGCCATGTTCACATTACTCTCTATTCTACGAATTCAATGCAAGGTGTCATCCAGACCATTACATCTCAGTTCATAAACGGCATATGCTGTGTTTATTAACAATAAAATCGCGCTTGGATGACCTATAATATCAAGAAGTCATATACAGGTAGGCATGTACTATGTACATAGGAATGATTTACTGAGTCAGTATTTGTGAGTCACATAAGTATGGATATTAAACTATAATGCGATCGAGATCAATATGTTGTGAATTCATGATGGAACATATATTGAGGTCATTCATGAGATTGTTTGGTACATAGAAAGAATAAAAGTTATAAAAATGTATTATGCGGTCATAATACAATCTATATTGAATGCATATGTATGTACATGTATCACAGTTATGAAGGGCATTGTTTCTGGGGAATACCATACACTGTAATCATATATGTTGTAGTCATATAATGTCCTTACATGGTATGTGTAAGTGTCATAACTGTGTATTGTAATATCACAATCATATGTGTAATATAATATATAATACTTTAAATAAATTAAAATGAACATGGTTGATTATTCTATGCTAATCTAGAATTATATCAGAAAGTTCCCACCGTCCGTGTCTATACACACCAACATACGACATATACTTAAGATCGTAAGAGACCAAACAGAGACACTTATTTTCACATGCACGTATTTGAGTAGTTGAAATTGCGATTCATGGATAAATAATGTACACAAATCAATCAAACAACCACATTTGAGTACAACACCGCAATTCACGTGGTGACTGGTTTTTCAACTAACCGGGTTTGAGCTAACTTGGAAGCGAAACGTGTAAAGCTAAACATTGACACATAGCTGATATGAGTCCTCTAAATCATGAGCATTCGTTACAGCATATTATGTTTTATATATGTGACACGCATAGACGCTGTCGATATTGATTTCAGTGCAGGAGACGGGACTTTTGTTGATGAGAATATATGTTAATTGAGAATATATTTCCATTTATAAGCGATGATTATACAAGCAGTCATGCGGAAAGTTTTGCTGAAATAGAACATGCTGACCTGCCTTATACAGACGTATGGTTATATGGGACACTTATTAAATATTTCAGTGTAATTTAAGTGTATGCATATGGGTATATCCACTTGTGAATGTATGGATATTCACGGAAATAGAAACTGTAATACATACTATTTGATTAGTGTTGTATTTTACATGAATTGTTTTATCTTGGTTATAATTAAGTCTAAAGTGATTGAAATGTCATGGTACTTAGCCGCAAACCAGCATATAACACTTCGATATCTGACTGTAGTGCGAAACTGGCCGAACTATAGCATATGGATCAATCGCAATACGTAATGTGTACATATATGGCATTATAGTGCAATTTACAACGTATATGATAACGTAAGAATCAATACAATACAATATTTAAAACAAATAGTACATATATTTTAATATTCTGGCTCTACAACGAGTGTAATCTAATTCGAGCATCACCAAGTGTATTATGGGGCATAATACAATCTATATTGAATGCATATTTATGTTTATGTATCACAGTTATGAAGGGCATTGTTTCTGGGGGAAAATCATACAATGTAATCATATATGTTGTAGTCATATAATGTCCTTACATGGTATGTGTAAGTGTCATAACTGTGTAATGTAATATCACAACCATATGTGTAATATAATATATAATACTTTAAATGCATTAAAATGAACATGGTTGATTATTCTATGCTAATGTAGAATTATATTAGAAAATTTCCACCGTCCATGTCTATACACACCAACATACGACATATACTTAAGATCGTAAGAGACCAAATAGAGACACTTATTTTCACATGCACGTATTTGGGTAGTTGAAATTGCGATTCATGGATAAATAATGTACACAAATCAACCAAACAACCACTTTTGAGTACAACACCACAATTCACGTGACTGGATTTTCAACTAACCGGGTTTGAGCTAACCTGGAAGCGAAACGTGTAAACCTGAACATTGACACATAGCTGATATGAGGCCTCTAAATCATGAGCATTCGTTACAGCATATTATGTTTTATGTATGTGACACGCATAGACGCTGTCAATATTGATTTTAGTGCAGGAGACGGGACTTTTGTTGATGAGAATATATGTTAATTGAGAATATATTTCCATTTATAAACGATGATTATACAAGCAGTCATGCGGAAAGTTTTGTTGAAATAGAATATTCTGACCTGCCTTATACAGACGTATGGTTATATGGGACAATTATTAAATATTTCAGTGTAATTTAAGTGTATGCATATGGGTATATCCACTTGTGAATGTATGGATATTCACGGAAATAGAAACTGTAATACATACTATTTGATTGTGTTGTATTTTACATGAATTGTTTTATCTTGGTTATAATTAAGTCTAAAGTGATTGAAATGTCATGGTACTTAGCCGCACACCAGCATATAACAGTTCGATATCTGACTGTAGTGCTAAACTGGCCGAACTATAGCATATGGACCAATCGCAATACGTAGTGTATATATAGATGGCATTATAGTGCAATTTACAACGTATATGATAACGTAAGACTCAATACAATATAATATTTAAAACAAACAGTACATATATTTTAATATTCTGACTCTACAACGAGTGCAACCTAATTTGAGCATCACCAAGTGTATTATGGGGCATATACAATCTACTAGTATATATATAGCGATCTACTAGTCTGAACACATGTGAATCTGTCCTATAAAGAAATTTAAAAGTAAATGAAAAGAAACGCGCAATTGCCAGTACCACACTATATTAAAATTGCCTAAATGAGGCGACCATTTTGAATAAACACAATTACAAATGACTTCAAAATTAAGTGTGTCCAACTTACTGATTTAACCACCTAACAGAATGCAGTATTATACATAAGTAAAGCAAAAGTAAAGATTATATTCAATAACTTTCGAGTTTTTGGAAAATATGGCGGCCATTTTGAATCAAAGACGCCCTTTACGAAGAGCATAAATATTGATCTATATTTGTCATATCGCATCTCAGATGAAAATGAAACTAATATGTTCATATCTAGCTTAGTACAAATAAATGGTCCACCACAGTGTAGATAATGCTGCCTGATCTTGATCAATATTTGGCGTCCATCTTGGATTCATATGGATTTGATAGCCTCCGTCTATGTTTAAAATTAATGCATGGTATCCGAAGGGTTTTCTGCGTCCGTCCGATCAAGATCCAGGCCCCTATTTGTTTTCATTCATCAAATACGTACACATTTCAGGCTAAATATTGAAGCTTCGTGGCCATCTTGAATATGTTGATACTCTCAACGATAGAGACGTCCGAGCAAACCGAATTGCTTTGTATATTCCCCATAAAACAATAATCACCAATAAAACATACTTTATCGGATTGTTCTGTAATGTTATGCAAGTACATATTGTATTATCAAAATAGAGTGAGCGTTGCACTCATTTGACCCATGTGCACTTAATGACCCCAAAAATGACCTTGTTCCACCTGATTTGATTGACCGACACCGGATTCGTATTCAGGATATTACAGGAATGAATGGACTTTTTGTGGGATTTATCGGGGTATAAACTTGGAAAAGTCGCGGGAATACTGGACGAAGGCCGGAAGGCCTCGTCCAGTATTCCCGCGACTTTTCCCAAGTTTATATCCCCGATAAATTCCACAAAAAGGCCATTCATTCCTTATAATTCCAGCATTTGAAATAAATTCATCAAGAAAATGTGTTTATTTTACGTTTTCTTAAGAATTATTTTAACTGCGCCTCACGGTTACGGAAAGTAGTTCGGCATGGAAGTTTACTGGGATATAAATTTTGGACAGAGACTTGCTACGGACCAATCAAATATTAGGGAATTGTGTAAATATTTTTGTGCTGGAATTATAATGCATTGATTTAAAGTAGTCGTTGCTTTTGCTCTCTCGGGTTGAACATAATTCATTTTATGGATGCTTGCCCCCCTACTATAAATCTCAACTGGTGTCTCTGGAAACATGATTCTAGATGTGGCACAGTATTATCATTCCACAACTAAAACTGTCATGTTTCACAAAGTGTGCTTCCAGCTGCATGAATAGAAGAAATGAAACACCAACATTATCTCACCATTTATCACAGTCGCCGATAATAGAATAAAAACACAAACCACATGACTGGGAATTTGATGAAATAAAATGGAACGTTTGGTTGAGAGATGTGATTTTTCTACCTTAACCCTTTGACCCCTAAGTAACTGGAATGGATTTTGATACGTTAATTTTGCATCCAATCCAACCGTCACGAAATGGTTTTCAGATTGGTTCATTCATGAAAAGGGGGTGTTCTATAAATTTACTCGCAAAAAGTGCAGATCCTGATGAGACGGCTCGTTACGAACCGGCTCATCTGGATCTGCACAGTTTGCATAAACCGCTATAGCGGGCTTTCTGGTTCAAAGGGTTAAAGCGAAACGCCACATACACAGTCACCTGCGATAATCTTGCCAATATTTGTCAATTTCTTTATTTCAAAATACTTGAATATTGTGTTTGAAATCAAGCAATGTGATTGGCTGAGTCTGAGCTGTGCTCAGACTCAGACAAGCACAGTGCTTGATTGCGAGATGGTCAGAAACGTTCAACTTGATAATTTTGGCAAGATTAACGCAGGCGATATTGTACTCGGGGCCGTTTCACTAAACTTCGTACGACTAAAATGTTCGTAAGTGCAAAATTATGATAGTCTGTAAATTTCACATTAACAACGTTTTCTTGTAAACAAGTATTGGATTCATATTTATTGAGCATAGGCTGCATATGTAAATCCATCGGTTGAAATTTCCGGACGATCCTCAATTTGCACTTACGAACATTTTAGTCGTACGAAGTTTATAGTAAAACGGGCCCCAGTAGCCGATTTGCAAAACATTGCAAAGTATACTTTTCTAGCAAAGTATACTTTGTGGGAGTAATCATTTATTTTTTCCTGAACTGCATATAGTTGACGATTAAAAGTATGCAGAATTATTAAAACAAATAGTTTTAGGATAAATTTATTAATTTTTATTATACTGAATTTATTACATTATCACAGCCAATTTGGCTGTGATAAAGTGATAAATTCAGTATAATAACAATTAATAAATTTATCATAAAATTGAAAATTTCTCCCTCAAAGTATACTTTGCGAGAAAAGTATACTTTGCAATGTTGGTGAAATAGGCTACAGGTCATCTGAGAGACGGTGCAATGTGTTTCAGATGATGTCTCAATTCAATGCGTGGTATTTTGCTTTATTACATACATGTACATGTATATGAACTGCCTGTGACCTATATCAATCAAATGCACCCTTTCGTTTGATCAAGTTCGAAGGAATGTGTGATTTGTTCTACCATATGCTAGATACAATTCGGTAATACATTTCCGCAATTATTGTAGAGGAAAACAAAATTTATGATATAAAAAGCGATTTAGTTGTGAAATAGTTATTATACAATATATGAAAAGTAGATTTCCATTTACACTGTAGTGCATTTTTTAACGAACTGTAAATTAGTTTAAAGTAACCAACGTTAGTTATTTGTGAATAATTCCAGCACAAAAATATTTACACAATTCCCTAATATTTGATTGGCCCGTAGCAAGTCTCTGTCCAAAATTTATATCCCAGTAAACTCCCACGCCGAACTACTTTCCGTAACCGTGAGGCGCAGTTAAAATAATTCTTAAGAAAACGTAAAATAAACACATTTTCTTGATGAATTTATTTCAAATGCTGGAATTATAAGGAATGAATGGCCTTTTTGTGGAATTTATCGGGGATGTAAACTTGGAAAAGTCGCGGGAATACTGGACGAGGCCTTAACAAATTACAAGTTTCGAAAAAATCAAAAAAAAAAAAATATTTCTTCTTTTTTTTTCGAAAATTGTAATCATTTTTATCACTTCGTCCAGTATTACCGCGACTTTTCCAAGCTTATACCCCGATAAATTCCACAAAAAGGCCATTCATTCCTATAATAATATTCACATTTTTTACCGGACCAAGATTGTTTCAGGCGACTTATGAAGTTATGGGAACAATAATTGTTACACTCAGAAATACGATACAAACTTATAGTTAAATTTGTTTTCTTAAAGGTACATGCCCACTCAGTAGGCACAAACTGCTCTTTATATCAGAGACATCATCTGGGACATTTTCTGGCAAAAAAAAACACATTAATTCACCCTTACCCCACGTATTGATTGGCATTATTATAATTTTATATCAGACGTAAATTTATATACTGATATCAGGGGCGATAACCGTGTTTCATTAAAATGTTATCGGATATTACTATTTATTCTCTATATTTATTTGTTGGTGTGCATTGATCATAGTTTATAATCTGTCGAAAATATTATTTTTTTCAGGTGACGCATTTAATTAGTATCAATAATTAAAGAATACCATGCCTCATTTGCGTATGCAAATAGTGTAATACCACCGCGAGTCACTATCAGTAAAACAAATATTACTAAATGATTATATCTGTATAGCGGGCACTTTAGAACTGGTGGAATAGTGACAACATTATATATTTATTTAATTCCTATACAAAACTGTGTGTGTCTACTGAGTGGGCACGTACCTTTAATCTGTTTTATCAGTTTCTGCGCACAACTGTGACGCAGTCCTTTAAATGGCGGGAACCGACTTCTATCGTCGGCTGACGTTTCAGATTTGTATTATTTCTTTAAGAAAACATGTTTTGGCAGTACACAAGAATCGTCTCCTGTGGAGACGATTCTCGTGCACTATCAATGCATATGTTTGTTTCGAAAAAGGAAATGAACATAAAAATAGAGAGCATCTTCGACATCTTAAAAGGTTTTATTGCCATTAGAACATCAGACTTTCCGTATTTATCCGCACAATAATAGCTCGCGAGCGGTCTTCCTTCAGCGTTCCACTAATGTCTTTCAATACGGATTGCTTAATTAAAAAAACGAATTTGCTGTGTGTGTTTCTTTTTTATTGTTTCATTTTATCTTTTGTTTCGTTCATTGGGTCAGGCGCACTCACGGGCACATGACAAACTCCATTGGTTTGGGCTATACCTAATACATTGTATCAGCTCAACATGACATTTTGTGAATACTAGAACAGAATACCAGTATAGAGAATACCAGTAGCCGATTTCACCAAAATTGTAAAGCATACTTATCTAGCAAAGTGTACTTTGAGGGAGTAATCATTTATTTTTCCCGAATTGCATTATTTCATATAGAACTAACGACTGCATTTATTTCATAATTAAAAGTATGCAGACTTATCAAGTTATACTGAATGTATTACATTATCACAGCCAAAATGGCTGTGATAATGTAATAATTTCAGTATAATACAAAATAATAAATGTATCCTTAAATTTAAAATGTCTCCCTCAAAGTGTACTTAGCAAGCTAAGTATACTTTGCAATTTAGGTGTAATAGGCTACAGAGCAGCGATACAAGTTTAGTGTCGTTTTTTTATATCAGGTTTTTCAGACAAGGTACATGTAGGAATCGCCAGAATTCAAAGGTTTGCCGTTTCTAACCGAATCTGATAAACACGATATTAAAGGGGATATTATTCAGTGGAATGGCCTTCTGTTTGTATCAGGTAACCTGCCCTGTATTGACCGAATACGTACTGACTGATAACATATTGTTGTATCAGGCATTGACCTGATATCAACATCCGGGTTACAACAAAGTGAAAACTGACGTTCCATTGGTCGGCTGACGTCACGTGACGTTACCGAATGACGTCAGTGTAATGACGTAACATAAACAAGTCCGCGTTCTGTCCACAGAATACGGCGTCATCTAATGTCATTTTCGAGCATAAAACGTTACCTGATAAATATAATACCAGGCTAGTGTATTTTGATATCAAGTTTATCAGGCTCGGCTCGGAAACGGTAGGAATTCCTCGGCAAGCCTCGGAATTCCTACGCGTTTCCTAGCCTTGTCTGATAAACTTAATAGCAAAAGACACTAGCCTGCTATTCTCTATATCTGGTAACTTCTTACATGTATGCGACTGTGCCAGTACAACGCAGTTGTTGAAAGGAAGTCCGAACTCATTTGTGGCCGTGACTGGCGAAATGGGGCGTATGGGATTTGTAATCATTGTAGCTCATGATCAAATAACAAACTATCGCAGCCTGAACACGATATAGTTTGTTTATTAGAAGCAGGACTGGTGTTTCATCGATGAAATGGCGAACAGTGCAGATCCTGATCAGACCGCGCGGTTGCACTGATCTAGATATACAGTGATCACAAAACCCATAAACCTAATTGCTCTAGTTACAGCCACATGCATTCGGCGTGTTTCGGCTTGCATTGGTATATAATATGAACAACGCTTCTAAATGGTCGGACACGAACACGTATCATAACAAAATAACATGTTTAAAATTGTAATTTTCTATGCATTCTATGTATTTCTGCAGGATATCGATAATTCTCAAATGATCACATGAACTTGCCACTACAATATTGACGTTAAATCATTATTTCACTTTTGTATTATACGAGGTTGTATCCGACCTAGGAAAAGGAGCTGTAATTCGATAGTATTTGCATAAATATGTTCTAACTATGTTACTTTAGCAAGATAACAAATACTTCTCAAACGAACGTGTGCACTTTCACATTAGTGTTATTAAAATCGCGGAATGTGTTATGATACGAGGTCGTGTCCGACCAAAATGAGAAGCCGTGTTCATATAATATATAGAGTTATACCGATGAAAGCGGAAACACGCCGAATGTCTGTGGTCACAGCCACGTGTATGTCGCGTCATTTTTAGCTAACGGCAAGTCACGTATTTCGAATTGGCTGTCAAACATTACACAAGCACGAAGCCCCACAGATGACGTATAATTATTTTTTTTAATAATTAGTTCCCACGAAATAACAATTCGTTCCCTCAAATTAACAATTCGTTCCCAAAAATTAACAATTCGTTCCCTCAATTTAGCAATTCGTTCCAACGAAATAACAATTCGTTCCCACGGGAACGAATTGTTAATTCGTGGGAACGAATTGTTATATCGTGGGAATGAATTGTTAACTCGAGGGAATGAATTGTTAAATTGATGGAACGAATTGTCATTTCGTGCGAATAAATATTGTTAATTCGTTGGAACGAAATGTTGTATCGATGGAACGAATCGTTAAATTGAGGGAACGAATTGTTATTTCGTGGATTCCGAAACGAAATAATAACAAAAAGTCCATGTCCCCTGCGGGGCTCCGTACACAAACGTCCATTGCTTCACTAACAATGGTATCGGAATTTAATATATTGCCAACAACTGACCAACTGTACATTACAACATTTGCAACGATTGTAACATAGTATTAGTCAAGCTGTTTGATGATTACAGGCAGCGTTTTAAATTAATGACGAACAGCATATACTTGTTTAAGACTGTGTGTATTCTGTTATGTGGCTACGCTCGTCGTACTAGTCTCGCTGTTACTGTTATAGTACGTAGCCATTATGAATCAGATCTTAACACTCAGGCTGAAACAATAGTTGCGCTGTCGTTAAATTCATTACACAAAACGCATACGGACATCGGAACTGGACACCAGTGGAATTCTGCAGGGACAGATACATTGTTGTTGTTCGCAACTTCATGTATTTCTGGTCGCCACAGTAGTTATTGTGATTGTTTATATACTCGCCGCCAAGGTCATACCATTTGTGTACGTTTACATAGTTATGTCATCATTTTAAGTCATCACATGAAATCTCCATTATCCATTTATGTTTATATTGTTTTCTTTCAGTGCTCGCAGTACTACTGCTGGTGGTCTTGCTCGTCTGTCTCGCGATCATAGCGGGAATTGTCTACTGGAAAAGGGAGGCAATCAAACGGCAATTGTGTGTAGAGAAGGTACATGTAATGCATTGTCAAGAACGACTCATGAGGTCCACTACCACCACATATTTGTCCTATATAAACTAACCAATGACTACACAATTTGCTGTTCTCTGCTACGGCCATGTATTCCCATAACATTCACCCATTCTCCTCTGGATATTCACTAAATTAAATATATGTTTATTTATTGTTAAGAAAGATAAATTCAATCTCCTGTGACGACCCTGGTGGTGGCGCAAAACGTCAGCGGCTGGAATTGAAGCAGCCTCAACTGACAAACATATTCCAACTTACAAAATAATCCCAAGGCATATCCTTTTGACTACACCGCGCGTGAATATCTAATGATTTAGTGTTGTTAAACATGGACTGGGACTGTTGTTTTGGTACTGCTGCCAGTTAGTTGCACGTCAGCAGTCTCATAAGGATCCTGGTTGAAGCATTAAAGGGTGTTTCATCGACTGAATGGCGAAAAGTGTAGACATTGATCAGAATACGCAGTCTGACCAATGTCTGCACTCGTAACAATGACTATAAGATCCGTTTCTTCACACAGTGACAAATTAACACCCCTTGCAATTGTTGCTATG
>CM055265.1:138168481-138217633 GCA_029237695.1 Conchocele bisecta
TTTTATTCAAGATCTTTTCTTGAATTTTCAGTTTTTTTCTTGAATTTTCAAGATCTTTTCCTGAATTTTTCAAGAAAAGATCTTGAAAATTCAAGAAAAGGACTTGAAAATTCAAGAAAACATCTTGAAAATTCAAGAAAACATCTTGAAAATTCAAGAAAGTATGTTGAAAATTCAAGAAAAGATCTCGAAAATTCAAGAAAAGAACTTGAAACAATCTTTATTAGAAACGATCTTGAAAATTGAAGAAAAGATCTTGAAAATTCATGAAAAGATCTTGAAAATATCTCGAAAAGAACTTGAAAATTCAAGAAAATATCTCGAAAATTCAGGACAGTGTCTTGAAAATTCAAGAAAATATCTCGAAAATTCAAGAAAAGAACTTGAAAATTCAAGAAAAGATCTTGAATAAATGGAAATAAAGAAAAGTGAACTGGCCCTAATGGGCTTCCGTACATATCAGTACGGTGACGATGACATTACATGTAAGAGCTGTACGGAGCCCCGCAGGGGACATGGCTTTGTTTTATGAATTCGTTCCCACGAAATAACAATTAGTTCCCTCAATTTAACAAGTCGTTCCCTCGAATTAACAATTTCTTCCCACGAAATGACAATTCGTTCCTTCAATTTAACAATTCGTTCCCTCGAATTAACAATTCGTTCCCACGATATAACAATTCGTTCCCACGAATTAACAATTTGTTCCCGTGGAAACGAATTGTTATTTCGTGGGAACGAATTGTTAAATTGAGGGAACGAATTGTTATTTCGTGGGAACAAATTAATAATAAAAAGAATTCTACGTTCCCTTCAAAGTGCCAAATTGCCCAACATAAGTTTATGCAAGTATTTGAAAAGCATACACAGTTGTAGCCAAATATGCTGGAAAATGATATAAAAAAATCACCAGTAAACCAATTGATAATATTAAGATTTGTGTTTCAAAAGTTACAAAAAATGCAAAAATCATAAGACCCAGTCACAGCCACATATATGTACGAGAAAACAGGTGCTAAACTAATTGAGTTTGAGAACAGTTGGAGGCCCAGATCATGCGCGCAGACTGATCTGGGCCTCAAACTGTTCGCTGTTGAGTATAGTAAATATGCCCAATCCATCTAACAAATAGATACGGTATGGTTTCGGGGTATCCGTGCATGAGCTGATCAGATATGTAACTGTGACTGGAGAAGTATTGCTTATAGGATTTGTGACCCAGTGTCGCTCCAGAGCACTATCATGTATTCTATATGTACAGATCTACTATTATTTTGCTTGCTAGAAGCATGACGGATGTTTCATTGATGGAATTGCGAACCGTGCAAATCCTGATCAGAAGACTGTGCGGATGCTGATCTGAATCTACACTGGCCAGAAAACACATAAGCTACATTTCTCCAGTCACATCCACAGATGAGCCGTTTTACAATGTATTGCACTTGTTCATGCCTGCCCCGCCCGGGGCGCACATGCCTCCTACCATCGGCTTAAGCGAAAGTTCTTCTTTCAATGATGGGTTGCATACTGTTCCCAGTCTGCCACACCAGGGCGTATTATTATTATTTTTCTCTAGTGAAAATCATGCACTCTCGAATCCGTATTGCATTAAGCATGTTGTTATTGTTCACATATTGGACTTTTTAAGGAAGGAATTAAATTCAAGGGAGCGCTAGAAAAATCCAATATGTGAACTATAACATACTTATAGCTCAGCCAAGTGTACAACGTAATGTCCCATCCGCGTATTGATTTGCAATTGCCTGTCGAACAGTTAATCATTAAATCGTGTAATATATAACTTTTTGGGATTAAACGTTGCAATATGTGACGTAAGTGGAGCACAATACTGCCAAGCGATTGGCTTAGAAAGTAGGGCGATCTACAGTGGGGTCAGCGTGTAAGTGCACACACGCACGAACACGACAGGTTGGAACGCTGACCCCACTGTATTTCATGTATAAACAAAAATTGTAAACATTTTTCTGCATTTTTTCTCATTTCACATCAAAAGTGTATATCTGGGCAAGATTAACGTGTACATGTAGTAAAGACACGTATATTGTTTTATTCATGACGAGTCGCAGAATGATTTAAACGTTCATTACAGCATTTCAAGCTTTCTTTAGTTGCTTATGTCTTTTACGTTTGGTTAGAAACATTACATATACTTTATAAACGATATGTTCTGTTTCGGTCTGTTAGTGATACGGCCCCCGGGTACCTAGCTGCACATTGAGCAGGTACCCACCGACCCATCGGTCTGTATACTTTACCACACCTTTCGGAGAGTTTAATATAAAAGCGTCCTGGTGCCAATGCTAAAATATTTGTATCTCATAATTAGAAGATACTAAGTCCTAATTAGGAGATAGTAACTCCTAATTATGAGATATTATCTCCTAATTAGGACTTACTATCTACTAATTATGACTTAGTAGCTCCTAATTATATTATCTCCTAATTAGGACTTACTATCTACTAATTATGACTTAGTAGCTCCTAATTTGGACTTACTATATGTGTAAATGTTAACAATTGTTGTATCTCCTGTCGTGTTCGTTCGTGTGTGCACTTACACGCTGACCCCACTGTAACTAATATCTAATAAGTCCTAATTATGAGATACTAAGTCCTAATTATGAGATGCTAAGTCCTAATTAGGACTTAGTATCTCCTAATTAGGAGATACATATATTTTAACATTGGCACCAGAACGCTTCCATAGTTTTATCTTTCAATCTTCAATGCATGCATTTTAACATCAGTTGTGCAAATAGTTATTTCATGTTCTGTACTATCCGTTGCATAATAAACCAGGATCATTTTGCAATAGCATAATGAACTATGAAATATTATCAAATTCTTACCGTGAATAATCGTAATTATGACGACTAAGTATATCCAAAGTTGCATTTCGTTCCAAAACAATATTTGATATTAGCATAATCGCACATACATTTCTGCATATCTACGTACATGCTGATTGGGTCGCCCTTGAACAATGTGTACACTGTGTAGTTAATTGTCGTTTAATGAAGTTTATCTTTCTTCCCATCCGCCTGTTGAAATAATCTTTTGTGTTGATCATCTCGCGGACTGTCGGCTACCTTTGTAGTCTTCTGAAGATGTGTCACGTAACAAAACACCCGTTATTTTTGACTGTAACTGGAGAAATTGGGCTTATGGGATTTCAGTACCGTAACCAGGATGAGGCAGACAAGGCCGTCGCCTCGTCCGTCATTTTACCGATTTGTTTTGTGCTAAGAATTGAACAAATCCCCGGGGTGGTGGCGGGGATTATGCTCCCTGACACCCATATCGGGACTTGGTTCGCCTCGTCTGGTTTTAATATCTGGGTACGGCCCTGAAATAATGTGTGACTTTATTAGCTCCTAATCGAATAGCACACTATTGTAGTTATCTGTATAGCTTATTAGAATCATGGCAGGTGTTTAATTGATGAAATAGCGACCAGTGCAAATCCAGATCAGACTGTGCGGATGCACAGGCTGATCTGGATCTACACTGATCGCAAAAACCATAAGCCCCATTTCTCAGGTCACAGTCACGTATCTGGGACGACGGCCGATAAATGAAGAATACCAGGATATTGTCTTTTGGTATGAGAGGCTAAGAAAGTGTAGGAATTCTCGGGCCCGTTTCACTAAACTTCGTACGACTAAAATGTTCGTAAGTGCAAATTTAAGATCGTCTGTAAATTACAATTTATGGATTTACATTTATTGAGCATAGGCTGTATATGCAGCCTATGCTCAATAAATGTAAGTCCAATAATTGTTTACAAGAAAATAGTGTTAATGTGAAATTTACAGACTATCATAATTCTGCACTTACGAACATTTTAGTCGTAAGAAGTTTAGTGAAACGGCCCCCTGTAGAGCAAGTTTATCAGGCAAGGCTAGCCGACGATTTTTTACTGTTTCCTAGTGGTCTGTTTCACTAAACTTCGCACGACTAAGAAGTTCGTAAGTACATGTACACAATTGAAATCGACATTTTGTTCGCACCGCCGATCTTGGAAAATCTTTCGTGGATGTGCTACATTTAATACAACCACACACAACTTACCAACATCGCCTGATAGTGTAAACGTTATTCTAAATTGCAATTTGTCATTTACGAACATTTTATCGTACGACGTTTAGTGAAACAGGCTAAGCTTCGCACGACTAACGACACACACAATAAATGTAGGCCCTGATAGCATTGCACATTCACACACTATATGATATCGTCTGTTTACCTCTGTGATGGACAGGGTTATAGTACTAACCGAATGACGAATAACATCGTACTTAATAAGACTGTGCTGGACTTATGGGATTTCAGTACCGTAACCAGGATGAGGCAGACGAGGCGGTCGCCTCGTCCGTCATTTTGCCGATTTGTTTTGTGCTAAGAATTAAACAAATCCCCGGGGTGGTGGCGGGGAGAATGCTCCCTGACCCCCATATCTGGACTTGGTTCGCCTCGTCTGGTTTTAATATCTGGGTACGGCCCCAGTATTTGTGACTGTATTAGCTCCTAATCGAATAGCACACTATTGTAGTTTTCTGTATAGCTTATTAGAAGCATGGCAGTTTTTTCATTGATGAAATAGCGACCAGTGCAAATCCAGATCAGACTGTGCGGATGCACAGGCTGATCTGGATCTACACCTAAAACAAAACAATAAGCCCCATTCCTGCGGTGACAGTCACATATCTGGGACGCTTTTAGATAAATGGAGAATGCCAGGTTTAACTTATTGTATTTTCATCAGAGAGGCTAACAAACTGTAGGAATTCTGGAGAGCAAGTTTATCAGGCAAGGCTAGCCGACGAATTCCTACTGTTCCTAGCCGAGCCTGATAAACTGGATACCAACATACGCTAGCATGTTATTTTATTACCAAGTAGCAATTTGTGAAATATACACATATACTACGTTTGTTTTCAAACGAACGAAGTCGAAATTGGGCGAGTGCATAGTTCACACCCGGCCGTTCTTTGATGCAATGAAAAACACAGTTAGAGTCTGGTACCATACAGTTATGGAAGATAATATCCGCCATAATTCTATGTGACTTGATGCTTGCATGCTGATGACATTACAACTTATATTCATGTTATTTCATTCGTCATTTGTATTTATTACATTTGAAATCTGCTTGTTGTAATTGTATTTGTCTTTCTTACATGTCCATTCTGCTGATTGCTTTGTTAATTCATCTTATTTACATTACAATTATTGATACGTCCTTATTCGTGTCCCTGTTTTATTGCACTAAGCAGTTGCAATAGAAAGTAAGAACAAAGCACTTAGCACTTTGAATAAGGCCGAAAGCAGTAAGGACAAAGCCGCAAGAAGTTAGCATCAAGCTACAGTCCGAAAGCGGAAGGCCGCAAGCAGAAAGCATCAAGCTACAAGCAGAATTATGCAAGAAATATATGGGGTAGTAGTGCGTCATTATGACGTCAGATAGCACTGCTGTCCGCTCAAGTAATTCTCCCTCTTATAAATTATAGTCCGACATCTGATTGGCTGTTCAAGTCACACCTCCAATGCCGGTGTTGATGTAAGATTTCACCCACAAATTATCACAGCATAGGTTAGAAGACACCAACTAATTTTACTATATACTTTAACCGAATCCCATCCAATAAGGCCAGTCTCTCCTACTTTCACTATTCGTATGTATGTTGTGGGACCTACTTGTACATGACCTGCAGCCGGTCTGTACTGGTTCTGCATGAATTAAACAATAGGTTCACTTATTCCTAAGGAAGAAAAATCCAACCTCGTCATGTCCTCCAATATTGTTTACATTTTTATTGGCCACGGAAAGTCTGTTTACATCACATGACCAACACCCCCACATGTACCTCAAGTGAAACTGGGTAGTAATGGATCAAGATTTGCAAGCAAACTGTGACCTCAAAACACCCGCACGATTTTGTTCATACTGGACTACTATTACCCCCTTGATGATTTCGCACCATTTATTATTTTCTAATCTATATTAACTAAATTGTATACGTCTCTAAAACACTAACCCGTTACCACACATTTTGCTATTCTCTGCTACTTTCATTTTTCTTATGGATGTTGTGGGACCTATTTTCCAATAACCTGCACTTATTTTGTTCTGGATCTTGACTAATTAAAATATAGATTTAATTATTGTTGAAGCTGGGGTCCCATCTAATAGGTACACACTTTTATTTATGGAAATGAAATAAGTGTATAATTGCAACTAGTCCACCACTTTTAAAAATTACGAGTGCCAGCTACACAGATATAATTATTTAGTAATCGTTACGTTAATGTACTCATAGAGACTCGCGGTGGTATCAAGCTAGTTCCATATGCAAATGATACAGTATTTTTAGATTATTTATATCAACTAAATGCTGAATAAATATTTGTATCGACATATCATAAAGTATGATATTGCACATCAAAAAATAAATAAATGGTATAAATAGTTGCTTCCGTTATCATTTTAAGGAAACATGGTTATCGCCCCTGATATCAAACTGGCATTTCGTGTTTGATATAAAAAGTATAATAATTGTCAATTAGTACGTCTGGTAATGGTAAATCAATGTTCATTTTGCCAGAAAAATATCAGATTGAAAGAATAAAGAAAAATATGTCTCCCTATATTATAACCTGGCATGTAGCACTCTACTAGGTTTAAGGTTAGAGAAATTGACACCAGTTTCAGCATATTTGAAGCATTAAAAAGAAAACACTGAGCCTGTTGGTCACGAGATGTATGGGCGGATTCAGGAAGGGGGGGGGGGGGCGCGGACCCGGCGCCCCCCCCCCTAAATTCGCCGAGTAAAGATTTTTTACAAGTTACAAGGCACGTTTCTATGTTCGCGTTGTGAATTTATTGTTTATTGGGGGGTGCAGCCAAAATATAAACGCGGGGCAGCAGCAGCAGCGGTTATATTATACAGTAAAACTATTTGGTGTCTTTTAACCTAAACATGGCGCAACAGAAAAGGCGGCACCAATCTACATCAGCACCGTTAGGGACATGGAACCAATTTAGAGAGCAACGGATTGTAGGACAGGTACCAGCATATTAAATACTTTTAGGGAGAACTATTTTAAGTTTTAGCAGCGCACCTGGCGTCATAATGGTTGTTCCCAAATTACTGTTGCAATTGTTGTTGTCAAGGGGCGTGGCTTAGCGAGCATTTCAAAACAGCGATGCAATAATCAATAATGGAACTCAGGATGTCACTACCAGTTAAACATCAAGCTACTTAGAATGTAATCAACACACAACGCATTGAAACAGTACGAATGAATAAAGCATCATCCCACATACATAGAAATGTAATAAGACGGACAGAACTTAGAATGTCATCAGCTAGCAAGCATCAAGCCACATATAATTGTAATAAGACGGATAGAACTTAAAATGTCATCAGCCAGCAAGCATTAAGCCACATATAGTTGTAATAAGACGGATAGAACTTAAAATGTCATCAGCCAGCAAGCATCAAGCCAAATATAATTATGGCGGATATGACCTTCCATATACAGTGGGGTCAGCGTGTAAGTGCACACACGAACGAACACGACAGGTTGGTTCCAACCTATCGTGTTCGTTCGTGTGTGCACTTACACGCTGACCCCACTGTACATATATTCGCGATAACTATGGAAATACAAAAATTGGCGATACAAAATTTCTCAACTGTTCCGTAGTGACGTTATTTCGCTGCTACATGTTGCGTGCGAACGGTTTGTCGCAAAGTATGTTCTTATTTTCAGATTTGTCTACATATAAATGTCATATAAAGATGAACAATGTGGCAGGTATATTAAACTTTTTATCAAGAATTCCCGAGAACTTTATGACTGCACCTCGTAAAGTTTTTTTTTTGTTATTTTATTACCAGGCCAATACAAATAGTTTTACATACCATGGACCATGGCATAGAGAATAGTAGGTTAGTGCCGTGAATTGGAAAACATATCTGGCAAGGCTTAGGAAACGGGATGGGCGAGGCTCTGCCTAGCACATCCCGTTTCCGTGCCGCGCCAGATATTTTTCCCATTCACGGCATTAACATACTATTCTGTTTATCCCGTCAACACCTACAAATAGATTTAAAATGCAAAAAAATAACTCCAGCCACCGCACATATTCTTACGCAGTGATTAGGCGACAGGATATAAAAAATGTTTCACGGCACCGTGTTTCACGGCACATACGCACTGTGTTGACGGGATAAAATAGTTTTGCATACCATATGGACCATGGCATATGATATCAGCGTCAATATCTGACACAACATTATCGGTCGGTGGGTACTTGCTCAATGTGCAGCTAGGTACCCGGGGGCCGTATCACTAAACTTCGTACGACTAAAATGTTCGTAAGTGAAAATTTATGATAGTCTGTAAATTTCACATTAACACTGTTTTCTTGTAAATAATTATTGGATTTACATGTATTGAGCATAGGTTACGAATATTTTAGTCGTACGCAGTTTAGTGAAACTGCCCCTCTGGTCTGTTTCACTAAGCTTCGCATGACTAAGAAGTTCGTAAGTACACAATTGAAATCGACAATTTTAGTTAATTCTTTTGTAATATACCTTTTCAATGTAAATGACAAATATTTTTGCAATTCAAAAGTTGAGTAAGCATTTGCAAAAATGTGTAGTTTGTTTTCATTTACTTTGTGTTTCAAACAATTTAATTCGGTTTTAATATTTTCTTTATAGTAATCAGAAATAATGCTAGAAATGTGTTTGCTGTTTATATTTCTGTTGTTAGCGTTAAATTTATGCAGAGATTTGTCAATGAATGTGTATCATGATTTGTGTCCTTCATCGTGTAAGCATTTATCAACATTGTATACCTCTGATAATAAGCGTGGACTTGGAAGCTGATTTAGGCGTTCATAATATTTAAGAGACAACATTGTGATATAGTTCAGAATATTATCTCTTCCAAGTTCTAACCTACATGCTATATTTGAGGATTTCTTATGAACTCCTAATAGATACTTGCAGAATCTATTATGATTTTTTTCAAAAGGCAAAGAATCTAGGTTTTTATCATTTATGGTGTACTCAGATGTCCAAATTTCAGAGCCATATGTTAAAATTGGTTTTATAAGTGTATCAAACAATTTCAGTTTTAATTTGTTAGTTAATGTACCAAAATCGAGCACTTTGGCTTTAAGTGAGAATAGTGCTTTTAAACTCTTTTCATACATATGTACAGCAGCATGTTTTCAGTTGCCATTATAAAATAATATAGTTCCTAGGTATTTGTACTTTTCCACTATTTCAATAACACAATTACCACACTTGAATATGTACTGTGGAGAACATTTCCGGTTACTAAAAATCATTACTTTAGTTTTATCTGCGTTTATTTTCAGCTTCCAAGTATCACAATAGTGTCCAAGGGAGTCCAGACAGGATTGAAGACCTTCTTTAGTTTCTGATAGCAATAATAGATCGTCAGCATACATCAGGCAATTAATTTTAATAGTTTCAAGGGTAACAGGGTGTGTTAAATCATGGTAAAAAATTGTGTTTATGTCATTAACAAATACATTGAAAAGCATAGGGCTTAAACCATCACCCTGTCTTACTCCTTTTGAGGAAGTACCAACTTCAGATATATAATTATCTTTTCTAGCTATAAATTTGCTATTTGAATACATATATTTAACTGTCCTATAAAAATTACCTCCGATGCCCAAATTCAGCAGTTTTTGAAATAAACCAGAACGCCAAACTGTATCAAATGCTTTAGAGAAATCTACAAAGCATGCAAATATTTTCATTTTTTGCTTTGTGTAGGTATTTATTTAGTAATGTTTTAATAGTATATAAATGATCACTTGTCCTATATCCTGGTCTGAATCCTGCCTGAAATCTATTGTATAAACAATTATCTTCCATATAATTATGAAGTCGTGATTGTAACAATGAGGTAAATAACTTACCTAAGCAACTAGATAGGCTAAGGCATCTATAGTTATTACAGTCGAACCTCCCCGAACGGCCACCTCTCTACAACAGCCACCTCTCTGTAACAGCCGCTATTTTATATCCCAAATGGATGATTTCATCTATATCTAACCCTTACACTGCTGAGCATGAACATTGTCGTTTGATGTTGATTTTGAATTCTTTCTCAATAAAAACATGTTTTGACAGCATTTTAGAATCATTTCCATTGGAAATGATTCTAAAATGCTGTCAAAACATGTTTTTATTGAGAATTATTGAAGAAAATAAATAAACATCAGACGATAAAATTGTATTCAGCATTAACCTCCCTACAACAGCCACCTCTCTATAACAGCCAATTTTGCCTCTTCCCATGGGTGGCTGTTGTAGAGAGGTTGCACTGTACAATCATATATACCATTGTTTTTTGGTAAGAATGATACTAGTGATACATTCCAACAGTTTGGAAAAGTACCCTCCTTTAAGATTCTATTAAATAATTTAACAATTGGTAGCAAAAGTATTTCACTCCCAAACTTAATGAATTCGTTTGGTATTAAGTCAATACCAGGTTGTTTGTTATTTTTCAACTTTGAAATACCTTTTCTTACCTCACTACAAATAAAACCATAATCTAATGGACCAGAAGTTGTAGATTCAAGAAAAGATATATCTAGATCAGGATTGTCATGTTCAGAATATAAATTAGATAAATAGGTATGCCAAGAAGACAATTCAATTGGGTTGGTAGCATTATTTTCTTTACCATTGAGGTAATCCAAAGTTTTCCAAAATTTCTTAGGGTCATTTTCATTTAATGTGTTTAATTGTTCCGTAACCGAACTAATAAAATTATGTTTACTTTCTTTTAATGTTTTGTTGTATGTTTTTTTTAATCTGTGGAATGACATCCTTAAGTCATACTTGTGTGGGCATCTTTGCAATTTCTTACCCAAATTTCTTAGTTCTCTTTTCATATAATAGCAATTGGTAATTTTTATATTATAAAAGAGTTAATTACTGAAATCCGAGAACGCCTCTTTAATATTTGTGATTTGTTGGTTATCTATTTTTAGCATTTCCGTGTATATTTTGTCACCTTCTTAGTGAAGAATTCATTTTGAGACACAGTCTTTACTTATGTTATTATTTTATTTAGTTCTATATTGGTATTTTCCTACAACGATATAGATACTTATTTAATTATCTTGTTTTATATTAACTTTATTCTAAATTGTTGAGTCTTTTCTTGTGAAATTAGTCGCTTCGCAACACGTAGTAAACCTTTGTTCATTGGTTGAACAAAGTCACGTGATATATGCATATATATACTAAATTTTTACGCATCCGTGCTACAGGTTGTTTAATTCAGTGGTGTGATATCTGATTGTCAAAATATTTGTTAAAATATTATAAATTCTGTGTTTCGGCCGTAAATTCGTCTATCCTGTGACGAACTGAGTGTTCAGAGGCCATCAAAAGAATAATTAGTGAAATTTTGAATGATAACTGCAATGGAGTTCGGGTGATTTGTCGGCAGTGTGAGAAAAAGATAGCCAGTCTTTTCGTTGAGGAAGGATGGCGGATGAGGCAGCGAGGCCTAAAAAGACAATCGGCACTGCGAGTGCAAGATTACAAACAATTGTCAGCGCAGGGAAAGTCGGATACTGCGCTGGGACGCTTTGTAAAGCTTGTTCGCCAGAAATCTGGTAATTCGGTAGCGACGGAAGTGGGGTGCGCTCAGTCAGGTGGGATGGAGTCAGGAGGAAGAGCGGTATTTCCGGTTTGTGAAATGGAGGCCGCTGAGGAATTGGACGTTTTGAGACGAGAATTGGCGACGGTGGAAGGCGAAAAAAGGCGTTTGGAGGCACGGAAGGAGAGGGAGGAGCTGCTGAGGCGGATTGAGAAGGGAAAAAGCGAGGTGCAGCGGTACAGGTTGGAGGAGGACAAAGCAAAGTTTCGTGAAGGTAAACTTATTCAGCCTGACTCCGGTGCATTAGACACTACTAAGTGCAATGTTAAAGAGACACCTTCACACGATGACTTAATTACCCTTAATGATTTAAGGAAAAATCGAAATTTATGTAATAAGACCAAGAAGTATATGAAGCGGTATGGTTTGCTTTCTTCCGAGGAGGAAAGCTCTGAATCCGATAGTTCGGACCAGCGATTAAGTGACAATTGTGCTCATAGTAGGAAATATAGTAGCAAATCTAAGGGAAAAAAATCAGGAATTAGTGCGAAATCGTCGGATAGGGTTAGATATCCACAAAAATGGCCTCATGCACATTTGCAATTTGAATACATTAATAAAGCAATTGATTTTGAGAGGCTAGACTTTAAATTATTGGTTACTGGGGAACTGGAAATTATTTCGGGCGATGACATTTCAAGTGTGCAACAAACGGGTAGATTAGCTTTATTGAAGAAATTGGTTTATTTTTCTTCTATCTATTCATTGGAAGGAATAAAAACCTTGTATGCCTCTTGGCTAAGAATGATAGAACTGGGTTTAAAGTCTTGGGGGGACAGCACGAATGACTTGGAGCACTCTATTCTATACAAGTATTTGTTGAAAGATTCAGGGCAAAATAGGAAAGTTTTTGGAAAATCGATGGGTGCCAACTCGAAGCCAGAGGTATTCAAGTCGGGATTTAGGGAAGCGGACAGTTCCGAAAGACTTTGGTTCTGTTCTGCTTACAATCGGAACAAATGTTCAAAGACGGGAGATCATCTTGAAGTAATAAAGGGGAAAATGCGTCATTGTTGCCACATTTGTGCCGAATGTTGGCAAAAAGCGGGTAAAAGAGAAAAGCATCCTGAATGTGCCAGGGAATGTCCATATTCTTTGGCGTGACGCAGTATGAAATACACGCAAATTTCAAAATTAACGGCAGACAATGATAATTTAACAAATTTATTTTTGCCGAAATTTGCGAGGTTACAAAATGGGGGCTTAAGAAATTTGGTAGCAGGGAATTTGGTGGATTCCGTGCAAATAATTGAAGGCGTACCGGTAGTTAATTCTGAGAAAGATAGTTTAGTATCTGAGACTCTGGGGTCAGGACATAATGATTGTAAAATTTGTGAATCGGTAAATTCAATTAATCAGGATCGGGTAAATTTTTTACTTGAATCACATGAGGCAGTGGTGAGATCAGGAAAATATAATTTTGAAGGTTGCCGAATTCCAATAAACAATAAATTGAATTTCCCATTTATTAGGAATATGTTGTATGATTATAAAGATTATCAAGTTTGTGAATTTTTGGAGTTCGGTTTCCCTTTGGGATGTGCTAAGAAACTTTCTTTTCTGTTCAATCTAAAAAAGTGAAAAATCATAAAGGAGTCTAGACTTTATCCCATTGAATTACGAAAATATTTTTTGAAGGAAATTAATTGTGAAACCGTGTTGGGACCATTTAATCGTAATCCATTTTTTACGCCAATGCTTATTTCTCCTCTGAATTCAGTGCCGAAAAAAGATACGTTTGAGAGAAGGATCATTCTAGATTTAAGCTTTTCAAAGCATAATGCTCTGAATGATACTATTGATAAAGATGAATATTTAGGAGAGAAGGTTTCTTTGGTATATCCAAAGGTGGTGATTTAGTTAACTTGATTAAGGTTAAGAAACGGGGTTGTTTATTAATGAAAAAAGACTTAAGGCGGGCATATAGACAATGGAGCCTATGTCCGGGTGAATATCATAAGGTTGGATATATGTATGAAGGACACCTCATGTTTGATACTGTTTTGAGTATGGGTTTACGCTCAGCAGCGCATATTTGTCAACGTGTTACAAACGCTGTGGCATATATTATGTTTAAATTAGGTGTTTGTTTACTTAATTATCTTGATGATTTAGTTTCGGCAGAGGTGCCACATTTAGCTCAGGCCGCTTT
Source organism: Conchocele bisecta (assembly GCA_029237695.1). Classification (NCBI taxonomy): domain Eukaryota; kingdom Metazoa; phylum Mollusca; class Bivalvia; order Lucinida; family Thyasiridae; genus Conchocele; species Conchocele bisecta. The sequence goes on from CM055265.1 coordinate 138,182,388, forward strand.
CCTTACGCTGGAAGGTACATTGGAAAAATGTGGTATTGAGGAATCTAAAGAGAAGTCTTGTTCTCCTTCTACACGGATGGTTTTTGTGGGTGTCATGTTCGATACAATGGCAATGACATTGGAAATTACTCCTCAAAGGTTGCAAAAAATTGCGATATTGATTGAGGTGTGGTTGCAAAAGGATTCGGCTACCAAACGTGAGTTACAATCCTTAATTGGAAAACTCAGCTTTGTTAGTGCCTGTGTTAGACCGGGTAGGGTGTTCATTCAGAGATTGCTGAAATTTCTGAGGGAAATCTACAAGTCTGATTCTCAATACCATATGCTTCCAGAGTATTTGAAAAGGGATCTACTATGGTGGCATGAGTTTTTGCCAAGATACAATGGAATTTCTATGATGACTGTAGAAGAATGGTCCGAACCTGACAGTGTTTTATCGACTGATGCGTCATTGTTGGGTTGTGGCGGCATATGCAGAAATCAATTTTTTCATGCGGATTTTCCACAAACGATAACTACTATGAACTTGCACATCAATGCATTGGAAATGCTTACCATAGTAGTGGCCCTTAAGTTGTGGGGATCTCAGTTGAAGGGACAGAGAATTGTTGTTTTGTGTGATAACCAATCGTCATGCACTGTAATCAACAAAGGTTCAACTAGGGATGAATTTTGGCAAAGATGTTTAAGGGAAATATGTTTGTTGTCTGCCATTTATGAATTTGAGTTGCGGGCAAAACATGTTAAGGGTCTTGATAATCGGTTAGCAGATCATTTGAGCAGATGGAGCACGGGGAATCATCGTACAGACTTTAATGATGAATTTGGTGTGGGTGTGAATTGTGAAATTACATCAGATCTCTTCAACTTGTCAGATAACTTGTAACGTTTCAGTACATTATTTTTTATATATAACCGTTGAAATTCAGGATAAAAAGGTGGTTTCTGCTAAGTTGATATAGACTCTAAAGTAGATCTGCAACAACAACAACAACATTGGGTGGCATAAATGGTCATTTCTTTGTGTGTATAATTTCTTTTGTAGATTCTGATTTGAAGAAACTGAGATTGGAGTTAAAGCTTTCTACAAAATACGCTTATGCAACTGGTACGTCGAAAAACTTGCGGATTCAATGGGAATCTTACTGACTTTCTTGTTTACATTTTGGACTAGATCCGGTGCCAGCAACAACGGAAACTTTGTCATTGTATGCACAATTTTTGAGCAGATCATTCATATCTGTAGAATCAATTAGGAACTATATTAGTGGTGTACGTACAACACATGTGCTGCTAGGCATTGAGATCGATATTAACTCCTTTTTGTTGAATTTGTCTTTAAAAGGTATTAATAGATTAAACCCACATTGTGTAAAGCAGGCGAGTCCAATGACTACATACATTTTAGAAGGATTATATACTCATTTGGATATCTCTACGATTACTGATGCTTGTTTTTGGTGTCTCTGTTTATTTGCCTTTTTCCTGTTGGCGCGCAAGTCCAACCTAGTGTTGGAGAATAAATTTGATAAATCCATAAAATATTTATTGAGGGATGATATATCGGTCATAGATAAAGGTTTGATTGTTAAATTTCGTTGGTCAAAAACACTTCAGTTTGGGGAGCGGGTCTTAGAATTACCTCTTTTGAGGACCGACAAAATTTTTTGTCCAGTTACAGCCTATGAAAATATGATTAAATTGCTGCCCCTCGATGGGGGTAGGCCATTATTTTCTCTTTCAAAGAACATGGCTATTACATACTATATGTTTCAATCTAAATTACGTACTATATTGTCTAAAATGGGTTGGATCCGTCGCTCTATTCCACACACAGTTTTCGCAGGGTGGGGGGGGGGTGGGGGGGGGGCGGGGGCTACGTTGGCATTTAGAGCAGGTGTGCCTTCGGAATTGATTCAGTTGCATGGCGATTGGAGAAGTGATGCATACAAGAGATACCTTACTTTTTCCTTAGATGATAAGTTTGGGGTAGCAGAATTGATGAATTCTGTATGTTGATTATGCTTTGTTTGTTCTATAGGGAAGAAGCAGACTTTGCTCATTTCGGACTCGATAGCCAAGCATGTGGCCGACGTTAATTGCCTGGATTTGCAAAGTTATCCAGGAGTGACTATCGAGCGACTGACACGCAAAGTTAAGAGTGATAATGTGTTGCGGAGAAAGATTATGTTTAGTGATTATGTAATTTTCCATGTGGGCACTAATAACATATATTCACTGAAACCGGAAGAATTTCCATCAATGTTGAATAATTTGTTTGCTGCATTGAAATTTGTTAAACCCTCTATTAAAATTTTGTATTCGGCAATGTTGCCAAGACCAGTGGATTGGTTACCAAGTATTGGATAATTAGGGCAAATAACAGAATCAAGAAGTTTTGTAATGTCCGAAAGATACAATTTATCTGTACTTTCCGTCCATTTGTGAGTAAACGTGGTGTGCCTCATGATCACATGTTTGCTATTCGTGATGGAGGTCTACACTTGAATACAGAGGGTTCACGGGTTTTGAGTAATTATTTTCTTCATGTGGTGAAACGTTTAAGGAATTCTTAACTTGTTTCTTTGTCTTGTTCATTCTCGATTCATTATGCTGGCATTCTTGTGTTGTTATTCTCGTTTTCCTTGTAGGACAATTCTGAGCTGGCGGCTTGGGGTCGTTTACTGGAATGTAATGGTTGTCTTGAGTGACGCAACCAAGTTCCGGTCCTGGTTTGTGAGAGTGACGGTGCAGGATTGTTAGGTAAGAGTGAGATTGGGTAGGATCTTTCGAATTTAATGTATGATACAATCCAGTTTTGGATACACTAGACTTTATTTTTATTTATTTTTTTTATTTATGTTTTTTTTTTTAATTATTATTATTGGGGGGTGCCGTTGGCTTGGCGGCTTGAGAAATTGGAATTTCTCATGAATTTTTCTCTATGTTGAGATTATTGAGCTATTTATTGACCTCATCCGATGTTGTTTTAACGTTTCTTGCGTTCTTTCGATGGGTGGGCAGTCTCGTGATAGTGGCAATTATGATATATCCTGCTTGTTATTGGATCTTAATGAGACAATTGGTTTATTGGCCGGATTGTTGAAGGGAGAGCACACATGTGCTTTCTGTTCAATAGCTTCATGCTTGCTGGTGTCATAGCTGTGCATTTGTCGAGAGTACGTGTGATTTGTTGACAATGGAGGATAGGAATGTCAATGCATGTTAGTATGTTGTCGTGGTATCACACCTGAATTATACAACTATCATAATACAGTTATTTAACTGCTCCTTTTTCCTGTTAAATCCTTTGATTTCCATGTGGTCGAATTTGAGAGTAATTGCCATTATACCATTTCTTTTTGAAATGTTTCTTTTTCTTAGTGTTATTAAATGTTCTAAAAAGTGTTGACTTATTTGCAGACTGATACAAAATTGTGTTGAAAGTTTCAGTTAATGATTCAATATTATTACTTGAATCTTCAACTTCTGTAAGAAATGAATGTAATAATTGTGATGCATTATCATCCATGAGTGAAGCAACATATTTTTCTCTTGTATGTTCAGTTATTACAAATTTACCTATCATCTAATCATATGCACATTAATTTATACAATCTTGATTATGTATGTTATAATCAATATTTAAACCAGTTCGAATAACACAATGGTCAGATAATTCTGTCGGAGGACATGTATTTACAAGCAAAATATCATTAACAAGAACTTCAGAAACTACAACCTAATCAATAGTGCTATTGCCCCGAGGCCAAAATATGTATGATAACCAAGAGAGTCACCTATAATTCTTCCATTTAGAATTCTTAAACCAGACTCTATACATAATTATCATAAATGTTGACCTTGTTCATTTGTAATACAATCTCTGTTGTTCCGTTTTGGTAACACTTTGTCTTCTAAATAGCCTGACGGTAATATATCATTATCAATTGTAGTTAAGTGATCCAGTTCAACATAGTAATTTAAAATACCATTGCGAGCGCTAAAGTCTCCCATCAATATAATTTTACCCAAGGATGAGAAATTATTTAGTGTGTCCCTTAGTTCCTCAAAAAGATCATCATTTCGAGGACTAACAGATTTCTGGCGTGGTTGAATATAAAGTATGCATAAATAAATATCATATTGAATATTAAATGTATATTTGTCTAATTTCAGCCAAATGAAATTGTTGCTGATTTTGACGTTGACTATATATTTATTTTTAAACAGGTCTTCTTTTATATAAACCTTCAATGCACCTTCCATGCGAGTCCGCTATTATGAGAAGGTCTGGATCGCCCCTATACACATCTGTTATTATGACGTCATCTTCAGATAGGGAACTAAGAGGGGTAAAAGTGTTTTTTAAGATAATGTTCTCTTCTTTATCATGCTTACGTGTTATTGTAGTATCCACATTTGACGTTACATTTTTGTTTTCGGATCTTAGTTTCAGATTTTCCTCATTTAAATCTTTAATATAAGTCTCTTGCTTTTGTGTTTTGAGTTCGAGATCACGTCTTTTTGTTTCCAACATTTCACATCTTCTTTCTGTGTCATTTAATAATAATTTCAGTTTTTCGTGTTCATTACTCCAGAAAGCGCACTGTCGATCTAACTTTGTAATTTGTTTCTCTTTCTCTGTAAGCACATCCCTCTGATCAGATGTATCTCTTTGTGAAGACAAGGTTTTCAATTGTTGGTCCAATTTTTGAATGTGTTGTGATTTTTCATTAATTGCTTGTTCCATGCTTTTATATTTCATTTCAAGCGTTTTGGTCCTCGATTCTAATTGTTCATTTACAGTTTGTAGTAATGTAATATCCGAACCATGTGATTTTGTTGCCCTGTCCAATTCTTCAATCAGGCAGCACTTTCCTTCTATTTTATTTAGAGTAGATATGATGTCCGAATTTACTTGAACCTGTAGCTCAACTTTTTGCTTGAGGTGGCTGAAGTCTTTCTCTATAGAGTTAGCATGTGACACTTTTTTTGAATGTGCAGTGTTTGCTGTAGTTGTAACTGGACTATGTTGATCAACTTCAACCGGTACACGCGGATGTGCTTCATCTTCTTGAGGTTGTTTTAGTAGTGTTTCATCTGAATTGGATGTAGATTGAGGAGTTACACCATTATTTTGTGCTTGTCTGACCGTCGTTTCATTTTTCTTCTTTGAGGTATGTTCATTTGCTATCATATCGGCAAGCTCTTTCACTACTGGGAAATGTTCTGATATGAATAAGCCAAATTTGTTACCCTGTACCTGGATAGTACCAGTTGTTACGAAGAATGTTATTTTATACAGACGCGTTTCGTCCAGGGTCATCCGGATGGAGTGTGTGTAGGTCAATGACCACCGAATTTGCAGTGCTGTTCCTGTCCAGCCAGGTGTCCGGAATGTCTGACCATGTAACTTGGTGGTCATCTGATTGTCCTAAGTTATCATAGTAGAAGATTTCCAGTGCTTTCAACCATATTGCTATCCTCTCCAGTGACGTATGGAAGGCCACCATTCTGGCCTCTGCTTCATACAAAGTAGTGTCAAGTTCCTCATATATTTTGGCTTTCCCGGTTTTCTTGTTTAATTTATTGGGGAGCAGGGTTGAAGGGTAGAACCTCAAAACTGTATCCATGTCTAAATTTATAGACAAAGATTTGCACAACCTGTATGGATCACTCATTTTGCCGGGTATTGTTACCAACGGGTACTGGTTAACAGTTAATGTTGTTATTATGTGATAATAGTCGGCTTTCAGTTATGCTATGGAACACGATTAGTATAGTCAATGTTAGAGGGCCACGAACAAATCACGATTCTGCTGCTCATCCACCAAACAGCTACTTCAGATCATATTGTTTGTGTAAATTATTGAAGTAAAAATTTCCCTCGTGTTGTTGTACTTCCGGGCTGGGCCTGTTTCACTAAACTTCGCACGACTAACGACACACTCAATAAATGTAGGCCCTGATAGCATTGCACATTCACACACTATATGATATCGTCTGTTTACCTCTGTGATGGACAGGGTTATAGTACTAACCGAATGACGAATACAATTGTACTTAAAATAAGACTGTGCTGGAGAAATTGGGCTTATGGGATTTCGGTACCGTAACCAGGATGAGGCAGACGAGGCGGTCGCCTCGTCCGTCATTTTGCCGATTTGTTTTGTGCTACGAATTAAACAAACCCCGGGTGGTGGCGGGGAGAATGGTCCCTGACCCCCATATCGGGACTTGGTTCGCCTCGTCCGGTTTTAATATCTGGGTACGGCCCTGTCTTTGTGACCTTTATTAGCTCCTAATCGAATAGCACACTATTGTAGTTTTCTGTATAGCTTATTAGAAGCATGACAGTTGTTTCATTGATGAAATAGCGACCAGTGCAAATCCAGATCAGACTGTGCGGATGCACAGGCTGTTCTGGATATACAAGCAAAAAATAAGCCCCATTCCTCCGGTCACAGTCACATATCTGGGACGCCGTCCGATAAATGGAGAATGCCAGGTTTAACTTATTGTATTTTCATCAGAGAGGTTAAAACACTGTAGGAATTCTGGAGAACAAGTTTATCAGGCAAGGCTAGCCGACAAATTCCTACTGTTCCTAGCCGAGCCTGATAAACTGGATACCAACAAACGCTAGCATGTTATTTTATTACCAGGTAGCAATTTGTGAAAATCAGGCAGCACAAATTATCCAGTGAAACGCCAATGAAAATAGTTTTGCATACCATGGATAATGGCATATGATATCAGCGTCAATATCTGACACAACATTATCGGTCGGTGGGTACTTGCTCAATGTGCAGTTAGGTACCCGGGGGCCGTATCACTAAACTTCGTACGACTAAAATGTTCGTAAGTGAACATTTATGATAGTCTGTAAATTTCACATTAACACTGTTTTCTTGTAAATAATTATTGGATTTACATGTATTGAGCATAGGCTACGAATATTTTAGTCGTACGAAGTTTAGTGAAATGGCCCCTTGTGGTCTGTTTCACTAAGCTTCGCACGACTAAGAAGTTCGTAAGTACACAATTGAAATCGACAATAGCTTTTTGTTCGGACCGCCGATCTTGGAAAATCGATCGTAGATGTGCTACATTTAATGATATGAACCCGTATGCACAAAATAGTAGCATTATAGAAACGCGTTGATGTTAGAAACAAATTCCTAGAAATCTTGAACACATCCACACACAACTTAGCAACATCGCCTCATAGTGTAAACGTTATTCTAAATTGCAGTTTGTCATCTACGAACATTTTTTATCGTACGACGTTTAGTGAAAGAGGCCCAGGGCAGGGCCTGTTTCACTAAACTTCGCACGACTAACGACACAATTAATACATGTAGGCCCTGATATCATTGCACATTCACACACTATAGGATATCGTCTGTTTACCTCTGCGATGGACAGGGTTATAGTACTAACCGAATGACGAATAACATCGTACTTAATAAGACTGCGCATTTTTTACCTAAGAATACGTGCAATTGTTCATGAAAACTATTTACAAAAACTGTGATGTTGTTTAATGGCGGCAAAAGTGGACGAAATTCTGTTTCGCATTTACTCTGAACGTGTTGACAACTTTCTACGTCATTTCCGGAAAATATCGTAAATTGTGAAAATAATGTTCATGAGATACCGCACATCATCTTACACAATCGCATAGGTTGTTCATACATTGTGTATGTGATCTAATTATAAAGTGGCAAGGTGGGGGGCCTATGGCCAGTACAGCATGTGTAGACACAGAGGCCCGTTTCACTAAACATCGTACGACTAAAATGTTCGTAAGTACCAATTTAGGATTGTCTGGAAATTTCAATTGATGGATTTACATTTATTGAGCATAGGCTGCATATGCAGCATATGCTCAATAAATGTTAATCCAATAATTGTTTACAAAAAAAACTAATGTGAAATTTACAGACTATCATAAATTTGCACTTACGAACATTTTAGTGGTACGAAGTTAGTGAAACGGCCCCCAGATCCGCACACGCATCTTTGGAGTCTACTCAGGATAAAAATACAGATTCTTGCACTCCATTGGTTTCGCTGGTCACAAATGAAGGGGTCAGTGGGGAGATGGTGCCATATGCCACCTTCTTACACTGCTCTCTGCAAATGCCATACGGCCCACGTTGTAAGTCTGTTTCACAAGATTAAGCGTGGCGGAGGCGTAACGCTGCGTTAACAGAATTCCAACATTGGTATTCATATAGTATCGAGTTTCATATATGGCATACGAATTGACGAGGTAAAACGAGATGCACTGTCAACATGCGCGCAGGTGGTATGGGAGCATCTAACGATTACATCTCAGAAAACAGAGAAACAATTATGGGGGCCGTTTCACTAAACTTCTTACGACTAAAATGTTCGTAAGTGCAAAATTATAATAGTCTGTGAATTTCACATTAACAATGTTTTCTTGTAAACAATGATTGGATTTATATTTATTGAGCATAGGCTGCATATGCAGCCTATGCTCAATAAATGTAAATCCATCAATTGGAATTTCTAGACGATCTTAAATTTGCACTTACGAAGATTTTAGTCGTACGAAGTTTAGTGAAACGGGCCCCTGTTTTATGATACTGCCCCTACTGACTTTCTATCCGGACGCACAATCCACTTTCCGAGCTTATTATCCCGAGACGATCGCTTGCTCTTTGTTTATCAACGAACAACCGGTCATAAATAGAACCCATGTCTGGATATGTGAGACAGGTAAATATACCCGTGTATATAACTTAATTTTCGTTTTTTATTTAGAGTTCCGTAAGCATGTCATATCCAGTCGAGGAGACAAAGAAGAAAAATAGTACTGATATCGATGACGGCGTTTGCGATCCCATTGGTTCCTACCGTTTTTATTTATTTGAATTACATTATTTTTCCCCATATATTTATTGTATGTGTTGCCATCACACAATACCGTTGTAAATAGAAGTAAATCACCAAGTCAGTGAGTTATTGCCGAGCATATCACATCGACGTGACATACATTACATATAACAACCCTGCATCCAAAATACAGCCAGCCATAACAAGGACATAGAGAATAGTAGGTTAGTGCCATGAATGGGGAAACTATCTGGCAAGGCTCAATAATTTCTTTACTTCTCATCAGAAGTATATGTAGTGACCACCATTTGAACCGTCACGCCGAGACGGTTCAAATGAGTGGTCACAACATACACTTTGGTTCAGAAATAAGGAAAATAGATAGAGAATAGTAGGTTAGTGCCGTGAATGGGAAAACTATCTGGCAAGGCTTAGGAAACGGGATGGGCGAGGCTCTACCGAGCACATCCCGTTTCCGTGCCGCGCCAGATATTTTTCGCATTCACAGCACTAACCTACAATTATAGTTATCCCGTCAACATATACAAATGGCTTTAAAATGCAAACAAAATAACCCCCGTCACCGCACATATTCATACGCAGTGATTAGGTCGTATTGACAGGATATCAAGAATGTTTCACGGCACCGTGTTTCACGGCACATACGCACTGTGTTGACGGGATAAACACTAATATTGGCAAACAAGTACTATGTTTTGGTGGGGTTCCAACCCCCGATTCCATGTGTTTAAGTACATATGGGTCATGTATATTTACACTTAGCACGGTGCAGTGTCTATTGAATGAATCCACACCGGTTATTATTGCTATATAGTTGAGAAATGCTGATAAAATGACACCGATATCTGACTTGCAGTACATTTTGGTTGGCGCAATACACAACCTCCTGCGCTAATATTGCCAATATTTATTTCAAAATGATTGAATATTGTATTTTAAATCAAGCAGCATGATTGGCTGAGCCTGAGCTGTGCACTTGCATTATATTGTCTTAAATGATTACATTGCTTTCCGGTTTCCCATGGATATGCTGTATGTAATGTAATTTTGGTCACAACGGGCGTAGTTCAGTACATTGTTGTAGCTGTAGCGGGTCTCCCTGTGCATTCGTACAGATGTTATTGTCGTTTAGATCCTTAGCGATCGTTGAGCATGACAGTCATTTCGACAGTTGTGCACACTATGCATCTTTTTGTATTAATATGCATGGGCGGATTCAGGGGGGGGGGGACCCGGCGCGCGCCCCCTCCCCTAAAATTCGCCGAGTAAATATTTTGTACAAGTTACAAGGCACGTTTCATGCCAAGTGCCATGTATTCATGCATTTTTCAGTCGTTGTCTTATTGTTTCAAAATTTAAACGTTTTCAATCAAAAATCATGTCTAAACATACTGTGACAGTGTCAATATTTTTGTTCAAAAATGCGCCAGAACTCAGGAAATGCGATGTAGATTTAAAAAAAAATCTGGGGGGAAATGCCCCTGGACCCCCCTAGCCTCCGCTCGGTCGACTATTTTGCAATACTTGACAATATTATCGAACGAGCTTAGCTCGTTCGATAATATAGTCAAGTATTGCAAAATAGTTACCCCCCCCCCTAACCCGAAATCCTGGATCCGCGCCTGATATGGTACCATTTACAATGAGTCTCACGTAATCTAGTGCTAAGAAATGTTTCTGCCACGCACTGTGACGGTACTGTCACAGTATGTATGTCTACTGAATAGGGGCCCGTTTCACTAAACTTCGTACCACTAAGAAGTTCGTAAGTCCAAACTTGAAATCCACAATAACATTTGTTCTGAGAGCAGATTTTTGGAAAAGCTTTCCTGGACGTTCTGCATTTAATGACATGAACCCGAGAGAAACAAGTTAATGTGAGAAGCAACTTCATAGCAATCTTTGTACGAACATTTTATCGTACGCAGTTTAGTGAAACGGGCACTGGTGAATAGAAAGACCGGATATTATAGTGTTGTGTTAATCATATTCGGCAAGCATCGTGGATCATTCGTCTGTCTGTTGTATCATTTTGCCAGTGAAGCACTTTTTTTTAAATTAATATTAACCACATAATGTATATTTGTTATACACGACACAAATATAAATTGAGTGTCTAGAGATTCAGTGTAGATGAGCATGCTGCTCCGTGCATACAATTTACATTTATAAGAAAACTGAAGGGGTAGCGTTGTAGCATACTTCTTGTGGCTGTTTCTAAGCAACATAACATTTGTTTAAAGGTACATTCCCACTCAGTAGGTTATATTATAGGGAGACAGATAGTTTTGTATTTTCTGTAGATATCACATTTTCTGGCAAAACAAGCATTCATTCACCATTACCCCACTTATTGATTGGCATTATTACACACTTTATATCAGACGTAAATTTCCACACTGATATCAGGGGCGATAACCGTGTTTGCTTAAAATACGAACGGACGTTACTATTTATTCTCTGTATTTATTTTTGGTGTCAAATGATCATACCTTATAATCTGTCGATCAGGTGATGCCTCATTTGCATATGAAAATAGCCTGATACCACTATCAGTCACTATCAGTAAATAAATATTACTAAATGATTATATCTGTATATCGGGCACTTGTAATGTTTAGAACTGGTGGGATAGTGACACAATTATACACTTATTTAATTCCTATAAAGAACAGTTTGTGCCTACTCAGGGGGCATGTACCTTTACTATGTGTTCTTTCATTGCGGAAGCGTTGTTACATGATAAGAACGTTAGCACGCTCTAATAAGATAGTTAGTTGCGAACGGTAACTCTTACAATCTATTCCCGTTCCGTTCGGATGGTACGGGAGTAAATTGCAAGAGTTACCGTTCGCAACTAATAAGATAGTATGCATAAAATACAGCAATGTAGGTACTTGTATTTTCATTTTCATCACACTCATTCAGCCTAAAGAATGACCTCGCACCTACATGTCAAGCTAATGTCGGCCTGTTGAGATGGGGAGATTGTATTTTCACACACGATTCCGTGCCGATTATATCATTTGTCAGGCATAATGTATGTACATGTATTTTTATTTTCATATAATTCCAGCACAAAAATATTTACACAATTTCCTAACCTTTGATTGGCCAGTAGCAAGTCTCTGTCCAAAATTTATATCCCAGTAAACTCCCACGCCGAACTACTTTCCGTAACCGTGAGGCGCAGTTAAAATAATTCTTAAGAAAACGGAAAATAAACACATTTTCTTGATGAATTTATTTCAAATGCTGGAATTATAAGGAATGAATGGCCTTTTTGTGGAATTTATCGGGGATATAAACTTGGAAAAGTCGCGGGAATACTGGACGAGGCCTTCCGGCCTTCGTCCAGTATTCCCACGACTTTTCCAAGTTTATACCCCGATAAATTCCACAAAAAGGCCATTCATTCCTATACACAATCATTCAGCCGAAAGAATGGCCTCGCACCTAAAGCAACTGTCGACCTATTCAGATGGAGAGACTGTATTTTCACACACGATTCCGTGCCGATTATATCATTTGATAGGCATAATGGTTGCGGTCTCTCTGATCGCTTCCGATGTATCGCCATTTATGTATTGATTCTGCACGTTGAGTGACATCTTGATTGGATTGTTCCTACAGGTTCACCCTGGTAAATCCCGCTTATATCATCAGATGAAATATAATAGCGCCACGTGACACACACCATGCGATTTTGAAAAGAAGATGTGCGATATCTTGTGAAAATATTTTTAAAATGTAGGATATTTTCCGTAAATGACGTAAAAAGTTGACGAAATTTGCATAGCGAATGCGGAAATTTATTCCGCATTCGCGGTGCAAATTCGGTCAACTTTCGACGTCACGCACAGAATATATCATAATTTCCGTAAACATTTTTCATAAAAAATTGCAGGTCTTCTTAGGTACATGATCCAAACAGAAATCCAGTCTGTTGATTATTTGACCGAGATATTTGGTAAATATTTACTAACCGAATAACATTGAAACTGCAGCACCAACTCCTAATTAACAGTATTGCGCATGAAACAACATACAGTGTTGCAAGTGCCACAGCGTAAATCAGAAAGAAATCAATGACTACTTTACATTTTAATACTAAACCATTACATCATGAATGTTGTGAAAGTATTTTGTTCAATGGATGTTCCATAACGGCACAGCATAGCTTCTTGTACTGCAAATGAGGGTGTTTGGTTTTCTCCTGCTTGGACTGTTGTTATGTCTGTTGTTCCTGGGGGATTGTTTGTTGTCGGGCTATCATTGTGTTTATAGTCTTTACTTATTACACGCATTGTTGCCATCCTGTCAAGACAGTGATTCGCTGGTCGTGGAGTGCATGTCTATGAGGCGTTGAATGCTTCTCGGTCATCGCTTGTTTATTTTTTACATATACTTCATTTTCATAGTTATTTTTGGAAATGTGTAACACGAGGTGCAACATAAAAGTGAACGGTAAAACCACATTGCGACAAATTGTCGCAATGTGGTTTTACCGTTCACTTTTGTAAAACTTGTTTTGTGACGAAACTAATACAGTGGAACGCCTCTAAACCGGACATACGGGAAAATAGTGATGTTTACCTTAGATGTGTTTCGCTGTTATGTATCTCTGATTACAATGACGTTCCATGATTGCAAAACACTAGAATGTGTCATGAAGTTCCCACATGTCTGATTTACAGTTGAATATCTCCAAACCGGACACCCGGGGACCTCACATGGTGTCCGGTTTGGAGAGGTTCCACTGTAGGACCTGCACTCGGTGACAATATGCCACATACTGTGCCTCATGAAAATGCAACACCAGGCTAATGCGTGATAAGCAGAAAACCTCACTCAACACAGTTTCATAAAACCTACTCACGAATGTGTCATCTGCAGAAGTGGGAATACCGGAAGGCCTCGTCCAGTATTCCCGCGACTTTTCCAAGTTTATATCCCCGATAAATTCCACAAAAAGGCCATTCATTCCTTATAATTCCAGCATTTGAAATAAATTCATCAAGAAAATGTGTTTATTTTCCGTTTTCTTAAGAATTATTTTAACTGCGCCTCACCATTACGGAAAGTAGTTCGGCGTCGGAGTTTACTGGGATATAAATTTTGGACAGATACTTGCTACGGGCCAATCAAATGTTAGGGAATTGTGTAAATATTTTTGTGCTGGAATTATTCATGCATAAACGTTTCTGAACATATATTGGCAATGCCGACACGCAGTCAAGCAAATGAATTGTCTGATCATGAGCTGTAGTACAGCTCACGCCCAGTCAATCAAGCTGCTTGATTTTAAGCACATGCAATGTTTAAGTATTTTCAAATAAAGTAATTGACGATATTTTCGTTTGCATACCGGGTTTTCAACTATTTAAACGCCTGCCGTTTCGTTCAACGCATCGTTTTAGTTGTTTTCAACGGTTTACACCAACGAAAACTTCGTTTAATAATTATAGAAACGAAATACGATATCAAAATGATGTGTAAACGATACACAATCGTTGTTCGTTTGTGGAACCAGGAACAAATCTCGGCTGTACATAGATCCGTTTATACGTGTATAATTCCAGCACAAAAATATTTACACAATTCCCTAACATTTGATTGGCCCGTAGCAAGTCTCTGTCCAAAATTTATATCCCAGTAAACTCCCACGCCGAACTACTTTCCGTAACCGTAAGGCGCAGTTAAAATAATTCTTAAGAAAACGGAAAATAAACACATTTTATTGATGAATTTATTTCAAATGCTGGAATTTCAAGAGACCATTCATTCCTATAAAATGTTTATGTAATTGGGTTCTTATGTGATTGTTCCACAGTGCCATTTTGTGAACCACCGTGAACGTTACATTTATAACACGTTTTGTCCTAAACGGAAGAATGTTTTAAGCGACTAGCTTTCATTTTCCACTTTGTTTCCATATATCACATAGTGATTTTATTGTCCGAGCCTGAGCTGTATCTATACCACATGACTGCAATAAATAAACTGTAATTGATTATTCGTGAAAGTTTGAAGGTTTAAATAGTACTGTTAGGGCAATCATCAAACGAGTCATCGTCTTTTTGGGTGCTATATACAACGAAACCCCTTCAAACCGAATACCATTGGGACCCCAGTGTGTATATTGTGTAATTTAGATGAGCTTCAATTCAATGTAATTTGTATCATTTTCCTGTCTGTTCATAACGGAAAATGACAAAAAAACTGGTCATCGAGTGCTTAATTAAAATGTAACCTCTCTAAACCGGACATCATGTGAGGTCCCACAGGGACCCCAGTGTGTCTATTGTGTAAATTAGATAAGTTTCAATGTAATTTGTATCATTTTCCTGTCTGTTCATAACGGAAAATGACGGAAAATGATAACAATTGGCAATCGAATGCTTAATTACATTGGAACCTCACTAAACCGGACACCCTGGGACCTCCCAGGGTGTCCGGTTTAGAGAGGTTCCACTATACATGTATCATCAAAAACATTTGTCAATTTGTTAGGTACACTTTAAGCGACATATACAGTAAACTAGTATGTCAAATATTTCAGAAAACGTCGTTTGGAAACTTCAGAAGTCACGTGATCACATGACTTTGACTTTGTCTTGTACTTTTGTGCAGCTGCTGCGCTTGAATGATCTGTGTGTGTATGCGCGGGTGCCATCAGGCGAGGTACGAAGGGTTCGTACGAATCCTGTTTCCTTGGAGCAAGCAGGAGTTGTTTTATATATAGGAGGTCCGCGATAGCCTTTTTCAGCGCATGAATGAACAGACATTATATTATTCAAATGTCCTCCGCACAGTCTTATCAGGGTCTACTCTGTTCGTTATTCCATCAATGGAGTAGCATTAATAACACCATCAAGACGATTAGAATCGAGTCATTTTCTGTGTGAGTTTGCAAAAGGAATTATATATCCAATTAGTGTCGATTATTGTAAACGCCATACTGTCCGATTTCTCAGCCCGGCGGCCCATATAGGAACCAGTCGACGGATGGATAATGTGACCGTAAACCAGTCCTGGTACAGCTTCGCAACAAGGAGAAAATTGTCAGGACAACGGCATTGATTGTTATTATTATGACAGAGAGATAACTAAAATAGATGCTGCAGGCAAGGTATGTCTGTGCCAAACATTTTATTATATTATGTGCATGCTCTACACATGAAGGCTACATTTTATGTGTGCAACTTGATGTGGGGGTGAGATAGAAATTTAGAAAGTGAAAGAAGACGGTTCCGTCAAAAAAGGGAAAATAACTCATGGCAATCAACCCGCATGACCCCGTGTTTGGCCTGGATATAGAACCGGCTTAGGTCACTGACTCCAGGAATGGAAGCAACACAATTGATTTTGGCGCAGGTAGTTTGCGATTGTCATGTTTGTGTGAATGTGGGTCTATGGGAAATCAATTGGTTGCCTGTTTCCTATAAAGACGAACCGACATACGAACATAAGATAAACAAGTATGCCGCCAACGGCATGTATCCCCTCGCACTGATGCCTAATTCCCATACTGTGCATTTTCTAAGTCTGTGACCGTTTTAGCTTGGGTTAGTAGGCATATATATATATATGGGCCGCGCCATACGAAAACCGGGCTTAATGACAACGTCGTGAAATGCGGTTAACGACGTCGGAAATACGACGATTCATATTGTCTAACGTCGCCGTAAAAGTTTACATTTTGCCCTCCCATTTACGTTTATTGGTGACAGTTAACATTAAGTGTGAACAGAAAACGGAAAATTATAACTTATTGAAACTTTCACTAATATGAGACGCGATGCCTCAGTACACATATTATGACGTCATGACCTGACATCACGCACTTGTGACGTCACTGAACGTGAATCCATGTTTGACGTTATGGCCATGGTGTCGTGACACAATATTATAGCAAGGATACTTGCACGAGTTCCTCGCAGCATCAATGACTTACAAATGCTTGAGCCGCTGTACATTGTCGCCTAACTGTCGTTCTTTGACATTGTCACTCTTTTTCGTCAGTTGTCCTCATGAATTCAAAATGGTGAACGCATAATTTAACTGGCTACATATCAGCGAAGTCTTCACTTACACTGCACTTTGATCCCTAAATAATCTTGAATATGAACACCCTAGTGTATGTCAACGATACTACCATCTAATATCTTGGTAAATTGAGACTTTTGAACAATTATAGCCAGTACTTAGCGAATGATATGTCATTTAATGCCACTCATTTGATCATAAACGGAGGTAGACACGCATCTATATAATGACATATATATCCGGGTTTTGTATTGAATTTGGCAAAACAAATGCATCGAAATCTCTCTAATAGATTCAGAATCAGCTTCAATGCAGCTTCTTGATTGTTTCTGTATAAGCAATACATAATGCACAAAACACACAGTGAGGTCGGTGGAGTTTTCGAAAAGTCCTGAAATTAATTGGAAATTTGATGGTCATAAACTTGCTTTTCGCACGATTTGTAGTATCAAATCATCAGCTTGTCATTTGATTGCATAATAATGTATTTCTGAATCAGGCGATGGTAATGCGATCCTCAAGAAAGACACCTGGCGACAAGTATAAGGTATCACGCTACCAAATCTACCCGACGTCGTGTTTTGTCACAAAGTTAATGTTATAAGCCACCTACTGCAGATGTACACGTGCAATGACTACACACAAATACTCCATTTGCAGCAATTCTGTACACATCCTTATGATATAATAATGGAATAGAAAACAATTAACGTGAAAATTACGTGTGGGCACAATCATATGATCCGGCGATGATGGATGGGGATTGGGGATTCGGGGACAAGCGCCCCTTGGGAATATAGTTCATCCCTGAATACCAATCGGTGTGTCTGAAATGTATTTCATATTGAAATGAAAAGAAAAATAAATTGAAAGTTTTTACGTGATCTTTTTATCACTTCTTTCTATCTATGTTGGTCTGTAGTAATTAACATAACACCACTTTATCATGATATGAAAGTCATTCGTCACACATATCTAAAGTGAGCTTCCAGCTGTGGCGGATTTATATGGGGGGTGGCCATCCCATTTGCATAACCTGCAACTGCAACATCCAATTATGTATTTTATTTACGCGGTTTGGGTTATGGTCCCGCGGGATAATTTTATAAGATTTGCAAGCTCAATATGTACATAAAGTTGTACGGTCACTCGTGTGGCTAATGTTGAAACTGCCAGCACATCACAGTATTACCAGCCACCGATCATCGCGGATAGGTTGCTTGTAAGAGTTATCGATTTCCAGTGTTGGTTGAATAACCAGTATTATTATGCTGCAACATCCATATGCCTTGGGTTAACTGAAAATTCACATCCAAGATGATTGATAAATGCTTCATCGAGTTCATATGCACAATATATGCATTAATATATCATGGGCAATTGTATCGTTACCAACACAACGTCATCACGCCTAGCCTTTCGCGCCTTCATATCCATTGTCTATCCGAATGTATCGTTCGTATATTGTCATCCCGATGATGGACTTTCTCTCATCATCAATATCTCGTGTTTTGTGTTAAAATACAAACTTTAATATAATCTCTTGGTTTTTCCGGCATATTCTCTTACACAGAGCTGGCAGTCGTTAAACTACGTCATTTCCGGTCATGATGTCAGATTTTTTAAATATTTCGTCGCATACGAAATGTTAAATAATATCCAAAATTATTTCAGACAGCAGCAAACAACAGGGAAACGCCAACACTTCTCACTCTGCCTTATTTGAAAATTATTCATACGAAATTACATTACTTGGGCCGCAATCCAAAACATGACGTTACATTAGCAACTGCAACACGAGCTATGAACATTAGTTTCATACTTTGTCTTGGCCTAATGGGAGACACTTGTCCAGGCTACGAGATATACAAATTCGGTTGGCATGCGATAAAATATGACAAATCTATAGGACTTGTCCGGGTATTTTATCAACACCTCTTGTATACGCCGTTGATAAAAACGTCGTAATTTCGACGTCATTGATCAAAAACGTCATATAAGTTTTTACCACGCGTCATAAAAAATACTTCTAAAATGAAAAATAATTGGGATACATTGATAATTTTTACGGCATATGACTTTTAAAAGATGTACAATTCAGAAAAAGTAAAAACTGAAAATTGTGTCATTAAGCCCGGTTTTCGCACGGCGCGGCTCATATATATTCAGGAACAGAAAGGATAGACAATATAACCATAGATGAACATATTAGTAGACATATAGTGTATACAATATATATATATCTACACATTAGGAATTGTTCTATCGGAATATGTTGATAATGCAATGTTTACATTTTGCCTTGGTTTTCCAAGTATAATGCCTATAAACACGATATCATAAAAATAAATTTGCTGTCAAGAAATGTGGGAATAAGGAGACACATATTGTGGTACTCCGGCACAATCTTGTATCGAATAGTAGCAGGAGGACAGGACATGTACGAATTCTTCACTAGTACAGCTAGCTACACTGAAATTCCAATCAGCTTCCAGAAGAATGAAAATATGAGTGAGGAAACGCGCAAGCAAAATAATCGATCGCGATGCTTTCTGCCAACATGTAGAGTGTTTTCTAAGTCTGTCACATTGACCTTGGGGTTAGCGGGCACCATTGGGTTTCCGTAGAATGATGTTGGGTGTTGTTACAAATGCAGTAATGACATAGTAAAGTATTCCATCAAGGGAAGCAGAAGTTACAATGAATTAAGCCGAGCACTAAGTTTTTAAAACTGAGCATTTTCTAAGTATGTGACCTTGACCGTGAGGTTAGCGGGCACCACGGGCTTCCTGTAGAATGATGCGGGATTCTGTTACAAATGCATCTATAACATATTAAAGCATTACATCAAGGGAAACAGAAGTTATAATGAATTAACCCGAGTGTTAAGTTTTGCAAATGGAGCATTTCGTAACTTGTGGCTAACGGGCACCATGGGCATCCTGTAGAATGATGGGTGATGCTGTTGCAAATGCATTTATCAAATGTTAAAGCATTCCATCAAGGGAAACCGAAGTTATAATGAATTAACCACAGCGTTAAGTTTTGGAAACATAGCGTTTTCGAAGTCTGTGACCTTGACCTTGGCGTGAGCGGGCACCAAACGATTTCCGTAGAATGATGCGAGATGATGTTGTAAATGCATCTATGAAACATTAAAGCATTCCATCAAGGGAACCAGAAGTTATAATGAATTAACCACAGCGCTAAGTTTTCGAAACGGAGCGTTTTCTAAGTCCGTGACCTTCACCTTGGGGTGAGCAGGCACCATACGCTTTCCGTAGAATGATGCGGGATTATGTTCCAAATGCATCTATGAAATATTAAATCATTCCATGCAAGAAAACGTTATTGCAGATTAACCCCAACGTTAAGTTTTGTGACGGACAGACGGAAAACCGGACAGACGGACGGACAACTTTTGGATCCACATATCCCCTTTTCGCAACGCGAGGGGATACACATTAAGTGAGTTGAGTTGAGAAGCTAAAGACAAATTGATCTAATTTAAAGACGACCTTGCATAAGATCTAGACGAACTGACATAAGATAAAGACGAATCTACACGAGATAAGGACGAACTGACATAATATATAGACGAATCCGCACAAGATAAAGACAAACTGATATACGATAAAGATGAACTAACATAAGATAAAGATGAACTGACATAAGATAAACACGAATTGTAAAGATACACTGATATAAGATAAAGTCGAATCCACACAAGATAAATACGAATTGACATAAGATAAAAACGAACTGACATGAGATAAAGACGAATCCACACAGGATAAAGACAAACTGACATAAGATACAAATCGAACTGACATGAGATAAAAACGAATCCACACAAGATAAAGACAAACTGACATTAGACAAAGACGAACTGACATAAGATAAAGACGAGCCCACGTAAGATAAATACGAAACCACGTATTCAGTTAAGGCAGTCATGGCGTTCCATACTATCTACTTTACAGCATGTACGAGGGTCATCCAATATATAGTGAAAGTGTCTTAGTAGTGTTAGTTTAGAATGAACAATCCTAGCCACTTATCCATATTCATACAATGCAACCGTCTCTGTGTTTAATAATTGATTTACATATATTCAGCGATGCTTGTATAATAGTCAACCAAAGGGAACACTCCAACCTTCCATGGCCGCAGCATTATCAAGCTTCTCTAAGTCCTGTTATCCAGGGTGATATACCAATTAATTGATATTATCATTTTCGTTTAAGTCACACAAACTTAAATCCAACGAATGGAGATGGTGACATGTGATGTCACAGAGATATGATGTCACTAATGACATCAGCTGCATACCTTTCAAGTTATTTTTGACAGAGTGGACACCAATGTGCGGCCATCGATTCTTAAATTGCGATTATGAATTGCTTGAGGTGATCCATCGTTAACATGATTAATGTTAATGCTCTTAGCTATCTGCTCACATATATTTCGTCTACCAACACCAAGTAATATTGTTTTGTTATCTATATAAAAGCTGACTTTTATTTCCAGATAGGCGTTCATTAGAAATACAGCGTTTCCTATTTTAATCCAATAAATTAGTCAATATACCATACGAAATACACGACTACATT
Source organism: Conchocele bisecta (assembly GCA_029237695.1). Lineage (NCBI taxonomy): Eukaryota > Metazoa > Mollusca > Bivalvia > Lucinida > Thyasiridae > Conchocele > Conchocele bisecta. Next base: position 138,203,942 of record CM055265.1, read on the forward strand.
GTACAAGTGTCGCAACGTTGTACCAACGTATTATGCATTTATATGCCGGCTTTCTCGATGAAAACGCCATGTTTTTACCAAATTACTTTTCTAGTCGCTGATCACCGCGTCCATGACGCTTGACGTATGTGATGATGACGTCACGTCACGTTGACGTCATACAACGTATTTACGTAATATAATGCGACATCATTGACGAAGTGTCAATATAGCGGTATGCAAAATTTCATTCAGATACACGCACTATATAGCAACTTACAAATTCATTTTCACTATTTATTGGATGACCCTCGTACATGCACCTTTGTTCTTTTTATCTATCAGATAACTGTATTTGTTATTATCGATAAATTAAACATACATCGTATATTATATTACATATATCTTCCGTGTTGTTATCACACCTTTGCTGTATTATACGTGGGGTTACCAAAACGTTCGAGAATAAAATACAGTTGAGCCACGCATGAAAAGTAGTATAAACACAGAATATGTTCTTGGTAACATGTTTGAAACGCGACATCTAATTCTAATAACTTCACATGCATTACAAAAAGGATGATACATGTATGTCTAAAACTGTGCTCCAAAACGTAATTAATTAACATTAACTTTTTGTTAAACTTCCTCATGCTATGCCACAATCCACATCAACAGCCAAAGCCCCTATGTGAGATGTTGAACATTGAACGTCATATGAAATCCGAAGTAAATCTTGAAATAGTGTTCCAAATTAGCCAATTTCTTTAATTGTATAACAAAAAAACACTCTTTATCTTCCGGCAGGAAATGTATACATTGTAAATATATATATTTATTCGAGAAATAAATTGTTTATCCATAACATTTGATGTCCATTATCTTGTTTTTATAAATGATCACGATGTTCATATTAAAGATAACAAACTTATTTACATGATATTATATCATTTATCACAAATACGTACGCTGTAAAATAAAATGGATAACTCCAAAATTGCTATACTAATTACGTCATAGTGACACTTTAGCAATTTGAAATTAGATCACGTGATCCTGTCAGTTCACGAGCTTGTAACGTCAGAATGGTAACCAAACGACCAACTCGTAAAATAACGGTTGCTCTATGTATAGTATGGATTTCATCGTCTGATCAGTATACACATAGAGCAACCTGTAGTTTACGAGTTGATCGTATGGTTACCATTAAAAACCAGTTATCGAACTTTCTAGTACCCCCTCGTTTGTTTGATATCATCACCAAGTTTGTCGTTTTGTGTTGTCTATCAGTGTAAGTTTTCGACCACATGGATTTATCTTATGACAAAGCAAAGGTGCATTTCGTATGGTATATTGACTAATTTGTTGGATTAAAATCGGAGGTTATTTGAAATTACTATACTTTTATTGTTGCCACATATACTGAGGGGTACATACACACTGTAAAGCAATTGCTGTTGCACAACGCAATAACCCCTACTTTCACGGATTATCAATATGGACAGATAGACACGTCATATACCAACTAGTATCTATCCACATGACAAACACATGTTAACAGGCGTATATTTGTATTTATCCCGTCAACACAGTGCGTATGTGCCGTGAAACACGGTGCCGTGAAACATTTTTGATATCCAGTCAATACTATGTATTTTTGCATTTTACAGCCATTTGTAGGTGTTGACGGGATAAATAGAATAGTAGGTTAGTGCCGTGAATGGGAAAAATATCTGGCGCGGCACGGAAACGGGATGTGCTCGGCATAGCCTCGCCCGTCCCGTTTCCTGAGCCTTGCCAGATATTTTTTCCCATTCACGGCACTAACCTACTATTCTCTATATGTGACGCATCCTATAGAACAGTACTTATTCTAGTGTATATAGTCTTTGTACCATGAGTCGACTCATTAACCATTCGCATATGCACCGATAGTTTGCAATATGTATGTTCATTTGTGATAGAGCATATCAACACGCGCTGTAAGGAAACGCGAATTAGCATAAACATTATATATAATGTACCTGGCGAGTAATGTCTGTAAGCATAATGGCTAGCATGCGTAATATCATGCATGTGCATATTATTGAAGGCGCTGGTTTTTAACTCATCGAGATGACTTCGCAATACAAACCAACTCTCATACTGTTAAGTGCCATTAGTTGTATTCTGTCGATAACTGGCGGACTTTTCATAATTGTCACATATGTAAAACTACCGGCAATCAGAAACAGTACTCGTAGGTTGGTGCTATGTCTGACATTAGCCGATGTACTATCGGCAATCGGCTATCTGTTTTCAACGGTGCGGTATACAATTGACAGTAGCAAGTTTAACCATTCGGAGTTTGCCAATGAAACACAATGGTGTGTATTTCAAGGAGTACTGACTACCTACTCAAGTCTTGTGTCTTTTATCATAACGATTATCATTGCTGGACATATATTTGTGACTGTCGTTAGACATAGAGAGTCGACAGGAACAACAACATGGCTCGTCATATTCAACATTGTGAGTTGGCTTATTCCAGGTACGCCAATTTCTCATGACCACGGTATCGTATTATATGTATAGGTTATTTGATTTGTATGTGGATATATGCACGAGTTCTGCAGCTTGCGGCGGAACGAGTGGCATATATCCACATACAAATCAAATAACCTTTTTATTATATACGTAAATCACTCGCAATCTATATGCGCCGCAAAATATATACAAACTACAATCAAAATAAACAAATTGGTTGTGATTTAGATTTATTTTGCGATGTGAAGCGTAGTTCCGGCACTGACCAATATGAACTCACGAGACGTCAATGTGGAAAAATATTGATGGCTTGCGTTGCATTGTGTTTCAATGGGAAACGAAATTACGTATATAATAGGTAACGATATATGTGTATTCGTTCCGCAAACTCATACCTACAGAATATCCGTATCATGTGGCTCCTATATTCGCTATACGTATACAATCGGCAGTTGTTACGTTGCATCGGAGTATATACATACATATTTGAATACTCTCTGATTGCCTCTGTGTGTTTAAATGCTTCACATGCATTGGTCTTCAATATTTGTATCTGTTGTCAATCTACACTGCTTGTTGTATCATTAATTGAATATGTAACCTTCTTTTCAACGACATTTATACTTTTTTATAAATATATGTCTACAATTTACTTCATATTCATTTGAAACAGCACAAGTTTGGTTACACTATGTGTATTCCTAGCTCGAGTTTACACGTCGATAGTCACCGAACTCATGTATCTACGTGTAACGACATTCATTTTTGCATTCCTGGATGTTGTATATTGTATAATTATTGCATAAAATGGGTTTTCACATTGTAATAACACAGTGTAATAAAATAATAATACACTAGTGTCATAAAAATTCGATCGCTACGAAAACATCATGAGTGATCAGTACAGCTTCAATTAATGCTCCTTAGCTTATGCAATTAATAAATTTATTATCTGTGTTGATATAATGTGATATTTATTAAACTCGTTGACTGATTTCATAAGAAACTCGGCATAGCCTCGTTTCAAATTAAATCAGTAAACACGTTTAATAAATATAATAATATAACATCATCACTCATGTAAGATCCTCTATTGACAGACTTGTTCAAACGTTTGTGTTTATTGTAGCAATTATAGTTGGTATTGCCGTGCGGTTTGACGCCATCGGTCCAGGCGGCTCGAAGGCTGGGGTCACCGGGCCTTGGTGTTGGATAAGGGAAGACAATAAGCTGTGGATGTGGATCGCAGGCAAGGGACTGGAGATTGCTTGTTATCTGTTGACGACGCTCACCTTTATGACGCTGTACTTCTATATTGTAAGTGTATACATATTCCGTTACCTGAAAGTTATAGGGCTGATTATCGGTTTGCATTTATACTTGTTGAAAAGCATGATATGAATGTGCGCATTATCCTCACATGTTCAGGTTTTTACTATGCATATTCATCATTTTTTGCACAGCATTGTTTTGTCCTAGTTTACATTATAACGTCCATTGTTTCACCATACACAAATGTGGTCCATGCGAACTGACCAGCTAAAATCACAACATCTGTAATGCGATCTAGTATATAGACATTGCAAGTGCAGATTTTGTAGTTGTTAAAACTAAGAAGTTTCAGAGGAAACTATATAGCACCTTAATGTCACTGGAAGGCCACTGACATGTACATGTAGCAGTGCATAATGAATACCTTAATGTAACTATGTTTCAGAAAAAGTTTCTGCTAGATGTAGTAAAATGGATCAAAACCCGAAAACGAAAAGTCACGAATATAGCATTTAATTTACCACATTTATCTTTTCCATATTCGATTTAACAACTGACTCATTCTTTGTTGCAGTTTCTACATCGTCGAAGAGCCAACCGTGTTGAGACGCCGCTACGGACTGAAGACAAACTGTTCCTCTATGCCGCTTGGCTTGTCCTGTTTTCCATTAGGTGTTGGGGAACCGCGAGGTTTATACTGTATGCATACGCCAAGCCAACTGAGAGCACCACGTATATGAAAGTGCTGCTCCACCTGCAGGCATTCGGTGACCCTGCACAGGGTTTTTGTAACTTTGTGTTGTTTTGCATTGCTGATCCGAATGTAAGGCATCGGCTTCTCGTATGCTGTCGTCGGGGATCTGGCATATCCGAACTACGGAATGATAACGAAGACACGGATTTTACAGGCGGACATCAGGCAAATAATACAGAAACTATTGCTGATCTTGAGGACTCGTTAGTCAACTAATTTCGTTTTCAATGTCATTAAACTTTATCCCACTTCATCCATACTCCCTAGTTTTATCCCCGGGTCATTAGGAAAACTAGTAGCCCATTTCACCAACATTGCAAAGTATACTTTACTAGCAAAGTATACTTTGAGGGAGTAATCATTTATTTTTCCTGAAATGCATTATTTCATATAGAACAAACAAATGCATATATTTCATGATTAAAAGTATGCAGTATTATTATACTGAATGTATTACATTATCACAGCCAAATTGGCTGTGATAATGTAATAAATTCAGTATAATAAAAATTAATAAATTTATCATAAAATTGAAAATTTCTCCCTCAAAGTATACTTTGCTACTAAAGTATACTTTGTAATGTTGATGAAATAGGCTACAGATAGGGCACAAGTATTGGGGTGGGATAAACTACTTAGAACACGGTTGTCCGTATGTACGATCGATAATCCGCTTGGCTGTATCGTTCGTTTTCCCATGTCTCCGTGTCACTTCTATAGCTATATCGTCTCTGATTCCGTAGGATTTTGGGTTTGGACGCATTTGCTATCATCACTAAATTGAATGTGGTAGATTTGCTTTAAATGAATTGGTTGACTGTACTCGAAATATATTTGTCTTGTGCTGAAGACGTACTAAGTCTTGCGTTGCAGTGGGTGGGAAGGGGGTATGGGGGGCGGCTTGGTGCACATTGACAAGAGATAAGTGGGAGGTTTATAGCGCGATACAAACTGGCTATACCCACCGGTGAGCGGTATTTCCTTCCGACCGTTCCAATGGACTTATCCGTGTTTCTGTTTCTTGACGGAATGATATCAGTCAGTTATGTTGCCTATTTCTTGGGTGATTATTCTGTTGACGGTGTAACACTTATATAGAGTGCACCTAATTGCCTGTTGTTGTATCTGTGGTTGCGATTTTCCGTATTTCTTGTCATTAAATATTTACTTTCTAGCTAAACTGGGATCCTGTGGATACAATATTTTTAGTTTATTTTACGTTTCTAAATATGCTAAACCAGGAAATAAAACCACTACCCTTAATGTTGCGAATATGTAGTTTACGTCATCATTGGCATCATGAATTTCGAATGGGCAATCAAGCTCTGCGTCACTATTTTCATTTTGCAACTTACATGTATGTTTTACAGAATCAGCGTTACAGTTGTAGTTGTTGGCAAACGCTCTAGGTTAAGTTCTGTGAACATGATAACTCTCGGCGGAATTTCAAACTAACCGGACGCCTAATTACGATCACTAAAGTCCTCGACATCGTACACGTACATACTCTTACTTGACTTATGAGCTGGGAAATGTCCACGTTACAAGTGCATAAACTGTAGGCGGATAGCTACAACCATAAACAGGACCAAACCTTAGTTAGATGGTGTCAGTTAATCCTCTTTTATAAAAAGGGGATGGTTTTCTAAAATATAAATTATGAACATTACTTGCAAAAGTGCAGATCATGGAGAGACGGCTCGTTACTAGACAGTTCATTTGGGGTTAACCTCACGTGACGCGTACGTATTTATGTTATCGCCAACTGTGATGTGTTTCAGTAACGTCAATTGATCTCTGAACCAGTACAATAAAGCGACCAATCTAATTTTCGTTCTGTAGCCGAAAGTATACTTTGAGGGAGTAATTATTTATTTTTCCAAAAATGCATTATTTCATATAGAACTAAACACTGCAGATATTTGATGATTAAAAGTATGCAGAATTATTATACTGAATGTATTACATTATCACAGCCAAATTGGCTGTGATAATGTAATAAATTCAATATAATAAAAATTAATAAATTTATCCTGAATTTGAAAATTTCTCCCTCAAAGAATACTTTGCTAGAAAATTATACTTTGCAATGTTGGTGAAATAGGCTACTGGTCATCTTAAAATTAAAGAAAGGTGCCATACATATACATGTACACGAATATTTACCGACGGATCCAATATTGGTGACAGAGTGGGTGCTGCTGCTCTTTCAAAGGGAGAATTTAAATTTAGCTTCAATGAGAACTCATGAATACATAAAAGAAGAAGAGTCGCTTATTGCATCGAGACAACTGTCTCATAATCAAGTATACAATACTTGAGCATATACATACATGTACAATGCAATATGACGTGCATAAATATACACATTTTGTGCAAACTGCATCGATATTACATGTATACAAATCAATATTGTTACATTGTTTCCGTTGTTTGCACATATATAGCGCGTGCTGTTTGCATATGGCTTTAGGCAATGCTCATTCCGGGGCCGCGCGTAGACCAAGTGCCATCATGACGTCACTACGCGGAAGTGCCTTCATGACGTCACTACTTCATGACGTTCATGACGTTCATGACGCGGCCCCGGAAATGAATACAGAAACTTATCTACGGGAATGGGACGATTTATAAAAGTACTGAAAATACAAAATATAATGCTGAAATTACATCAGTTGTTTGTTGTAGATGTAACAATAACGTTTGATCATGTCCAGCCGTGTACAAACATTTGCTGTGGTCCTCTGGAACTGTTTGAACCCACGGCCTGCGGCCTTGGGTTCAAACAGTTCACTCGGGCCACGGCAAACGTTTGTACACGGCTGGACATGATCACACCTTATAATATTACTAAATAAATGCATGTTTAATAAACGTTACATATATACATGTGTGTTATAACGTGGCATTGTGACATGGTGTTACTGTTAAAGTTTCTGGAGAGTGTTTGTCCCTTTGTGCACTATGGACAACATGAACAGTGTGTATGGCTATAATTGTAATTATTTCCAGTTGCCAAAAATCAAAACTCGGAAATAAATGTAATCATATTGGGCAACATTCAAACGAACAGGGTATTATACATGTATTGTCGGTTTCCGATACATTGGCAAGGGCATGCGACGTCACAGGGACAGCGCACTATGTCTATTTTATATTTCTAGGATGTAGCCGTTTTCCAGTCCTTTTAGCTGGTCGAATCGACGCTTTGTCTATAGCAATATACAGCTTGAAAATATATGCTCCTGATAGCTTGGGAGATAATTTAAATTACCAACTGGTGAAACAGGCGATTAAAAATCACAGAAGGTAGAGCGGTCGGTAAATGTATTCAAACTGCTTTCCTTTTGTGCGAGTTCGAGCATCGGACTATTTCTTTTTATTCTGTATTCATCTAACATATTATTTATTTTATATGAGCAGTATAGTGGGGATGGAAATGATACCATCTAGGTTGGAGGGGCTTATCAGGGCTGATTATAGTCCCACCTACCACAGGAAAGTCCTTTTTCTAATATAGGGTCGACCATTTATTTATAGGAGTGTAAACAACTCCTATAAATTGGTGGTTAGAGATTAAAAATCGATTTCGTAGCCTTTTACCCGCGTTCTATGTTTAATGATATCGGATTTAATTTCTGCAGGAACCCCTTGGCATGCCATGAGTTTATGTATCTTTACGGTTGGCGCGCTAGCCATTGATTTTCCACACCATTCACACAATACTTTGGTGGATCTACACAAAGCCTTTCGCCTGTGTACCCCCAATCCGCGCGATGTCGCGGATTCTCTGCCACAATCGAGACACATATATGGCTTCATATCAAACTTTGGTTTACCTATAGGTTTTGCTTGTTTAACATGAAATAGTAGCCGAAACAACACACTTTGGGGACTGATTTATGTCCCGTATGGCGGAGCAGAAATCAGTTATAAAGATATAACCGATATTTTCTCAATGTTAAACACACCGTTCCTATCCGACCACTGTTGTCATACCGGTTGTTTACCTTAGCAATGGTGTTCCTATCCGGCCGCTGTTTTACCTATAAAGTTTAGCAGATACAGCGCTCAGTGAATAAACACGCCCGATATTTTATCAGCAGACGAAAATGTTCCAATTACACGGTTATGTGTAATTATAGCCGAGTCAGTTATAAAGATAAAACCGATATTTTCTCAATGTTAAACACACCGTTCCCATCCGACCACCGTTGTCAGACCGGTTGTTTACCTTAGCAATGGCGTTCCTATCCGAACGCTGTTTGCCTATAAAGTTTAGCAGATACAGCGCTCAGTGAATAAACACTTCAAAATTTTTTTTTTTTTTTTTTTTACTGGCTAATAAACGCCCCCCCCCCCCGCCCCCCCCCCCCCCCCCCCCCCCCCACCAAATAAAAAAAAAATAGATACATTTTTGACCAATGACCGCCAATTTCAAACACAAATAAGGATTTAAGGATTATTTGTGTTTGAAATTGGCGGTCATTGGTAAAAAATGTTATCTATTTTTTTTTTATTTGGGGGGGGGGGGGTGGCGTTTATTAGCCAGTAAAAAAAAAAAAAAAAAAAAAAAATTTTTTATCAAGGACCGCCAATTTGAAACAAAAATAAGGATTTAAGGATTATTTGTGTTTGAAATTGGCGGTCATTGGTAAAAAAAAAAAAAAAAAAAATTATTTGGGGTGGGGGGGGGGGGGGGGGGGGGGGGGGGGGGGGGGGGGGGGGGGGGGGGGGGGCGTTTATTAGGATGGGGGCGTTAAGTCGAGGTTATACGGTATGTATGTGTCGTTGACCTCGAGATTAGCGGGGATTTGTCACAGCATATGAAATATTAAGTATTTTCAATGAAAGAAATAGAAGTTATAACATATTTCTCTGATGTTAAGTTTTGTAAAGAGACTAAGTATGTGACCTTGACCTTGGGATCAGCGGGGGTTGGACAGTCGTAGATTTGTCACAGCATGATAGTACAACCTTAGAGGAATGCACAAGTGAAATAATAAGAATTTTCAATGAAGGAAATAGAAGTTATAACTTATTTCTCTGATGTTAAGTTTTGTAAAGAGTATTTGCCCTTGACATTGGGATCAGCGGGGATTGGACGGTCATGGATTTGGCACAGCATGGTAGTAGAGCCTTACAGGAATGCATGTGTGAAATATTAAGCATTTTAGATGAAGGAAATAGAAGTTATAACAATATTTCTCTGATGTTAAGTTTTGTAAAGAGACTAAGTATTTGACCTTGACCTTGGTATCAGCGGGGGTTGGATGGTCGTGGATTTGGCACAGCATGGTAGTAGAGCCTTACAGGAATGCATGTGTGAAATATTAAGCATCTTAGATGAAGGAAATAGAAGTTATAACAGTATTTCTCTGATGTTAAGTTTACACGGACGGACGGACGGACGGACGGACGGACGGACGGACGGACGGACGGAACGGACGGACGGACGGACGGACGGACGGACGGACGGACGGACGGACGGACGGACGGACGGACGGACGGACGGACGGACGGACGGCGCTTCTCGCGAATGGATACTTATGTGACCATTTGTTCTTTAAAAAGGTGTCACATAAACGGAATAAGTGTCACATAAATAAATTATTCGTTAGTTTTTTCTATTAGTTATGTTACTAACCCTAACCTTTAACAAGTCCATCCCTATGTGACATAGTCACGTAACTGCCAATTCGTGTGCCCGGACGGACGGACGGACGGACGGACGGACGGACGGACGGACGGACGGACGCGCGTTCTCGCGAATGGATACTTATGTGACCATTTGTTCTTTAAAAAGGTGTCACATAAACGGAATAAGTGTCACATAAATAAATTATTCGTTAGTTTTTTCTATTAGTTATGTTACTAACCCTAACCTTTAACAAGTCCATCCCTATGTGACATAGTCACGTAACTGCCAATTCGTGTGCCCGGACGGACGGACGGACGGACGGACGGACGGACGGACGGACGGACGGACGGACGGACGGACGGACAATACGGCCGCAAACTCAATCCATACCGCGGACTGCAGGAGCCCCTCGGGGCGAAAGGCGTGAGACAGAGCGTCGTTATTACGAACAACACATCGACAATCGACCAGAACCAGCAGCTCTTGGCCCGCTTTCCCAACCTCGGAGCTAACGACGTCATTGTGCCGGGGACTGTTCGCCTCGCTTTCACTATTTCGCTGACGTCGACAGACGAGGACCGAACCGTCGTTCAGAACCTGGGTCACGCCATAATCAAGAACACATGCTCAAGATTTCTGGTAATGAGGTGATGTCGATCGATGACAGCGACGTCTACCATTGCTACCAGGACCTGTGGAAGACGGCGCAAGAGCGTGAAAATGAGGTCTATCAAGGTATTGACACCAGCAAAAATAAGACCGTAACCAAACTTAGAATCGGGGCTGGTAACAAGGCAGATAACAACGCGAGCGACAACGCGGTCGCGGGCGCTTACGACAACCGCTTCTACATCCCGCTCGACTTTGAGTTGCTGGAGAGTCACATGCCCTACTATCAGAGCGCTTTGGCTGACCACCTCGAATACGAACTAACGTTCAACGACTACGGCCGAGTTCTCATAGCCACCGACATGACATCGACGTATACGATCGACAATGTTTCACCGGAGTACGACATGGTCACGATGCCCGAACTCGCGCGATTGATCAGAACCCAGTATGCCGGGCGCGTTGCCATACTTTACGACCGAGTTCTTCGCCACCGCAAGATGACGAAAGACAAAAGCGACACATTGTGGAATATTAACGTCAACGTACCCGCCTACTCGATTAAAGGTATACTGATGCTGTTCGAGGAGGCTCGGTTCGCGCTCGGGGTTAGAAATACCGACAAATGTTATAACCCCAAAATCACAAAGGTCGAGATGACTATCAAGGGAGTCACCAATCAGCTCTACAGCCAGGGCCTTTGCGCGCACCAGCAGTGGGGCGAAGCCAGAAAGCTGTTTGAAAGGATTATGACAAATATGACACCACAACCCCCAACACCAACTTCCGAGTTATTGCAATTGCGAGAAAAGGCGAAATAACTCGGGATCATATAGTAATCGTCTGAGAGTTGCGGGGTGACCAAACTGATAAACCCAAAATCCTCAGATCAGACCTCCCGAGATATTGGGAAATTGAGGATGAATAGCTAAATCGCTGGGAATAAACATATAGTAATCGTCTGAGAGTTGCGGGGTTGACCAAACTGATAAACCCAAAATCTTCAGATCAGACCTCCCGAGATATTGGGAAATTGAGGGATGAAGCTAAATCACTCGGGATCACATAAAGTAATCGTCTGAGAGTGCCGGGGTTGACCAAACTGATAAACGCAACAAAGAACAGCGCGTTTACGGAGAGGTCTGAGAGTAAGCGTGTAATAAAAACCGCGCTGGTCCGCGCGATTATAGCGAAAGGACCAGAAATAATGGCGGATGTCGATGAGTAGTGTGAAACGGTCAAGGCTGGAAGGAGAACTGTCGAGCTCACCTTTCATAGAGAGGTTGATGGTATCATTTCCGATAGGATAGTAGATAAACTGATGCCCTATATCACTACAAATTTTCAACTTAGGTACGCGTATTCCTACAACCTGAAGCATATCGATGAGGTTGATTCCAAAGGCCAGCCTAAAACTATTACACATTCTACAAGAATATCGGAGGGAGTCATTGGATGTCATCGCTCTCCGACGTAAAGTGCTGGACCTCTGAAGGTACATAGAAATCTGAAAGTTAGGGCTCGGGATCCAGCGGTGCGAGAATTTTCTGCGGATATGCCAGCTTGTACTCGCGCATGGATTCGTTAACGTTCCGGAAAGTTTGCACAGCGTGATTCTCGCAGCGAAGCTCTTCGTTGATCCAGTCCACACGGTTGGTTCGTTTTTCCGCCCATGCTTCCTTTGCGCTATTGAGTTGTTCTGTAGCTAAATCGTGACGCTTTTTCTCCTCACCCGAGTTTGCTCCTATTAACGAGAATAAATAGTTGCTACCGCCGAACGCCCCTGCGCTCACGATTGCACCAAACAGCAATAGTCCGATCGAAGCCATTTATTTTCATATATTAGCAGGTAGAATTCCAGCTTTAATCAGATAATCTCGGGTCGAAACTGCGGACGCTACATTCAAGGTCACGAGTCCTACATCTCACACGGTCATATCCAATTTGGGAGCGGGCCACCCGAATGCCATCTTTGATAGTCGAGCAAACCCGATTCTGAGGCCCGATATCACCACGGCGTGATAAACAGCATTCACTATCATTTTACCATCATTTTCAGCCATTATATTTATTGCATATAACAGGGATCGCGATCAATGTTTAAATGGGGCGCAATCGGTTTCGTAACTTTCTTCGGAACCGCCTCCAACACTGTTGAGGGTTGTTTCGAAAGGTAGTTCCGCGCACACAGGGTGCCCACAACTGCCAGACCACCACCAACAACCCACGGGATGATCCAGGTAGCAGCTACAGCAATCGGGGATTGCACCGACAGTTCCTGCGGAGATTGAACCGCAGCTGTCTTCGGGTGTTTTGCCGTTTCTGCCCCCAACTCCAATTGCGATTGGCGCTCCTGAGCTGGAACAAACAACGACTGTTTGGCCTCTCGAAGCTCGGCGAGTATTTTATCTTGTTTAGCTTTTCGGGTGGCAGCCGCTGCCCGCCCAGCTGCCTGTCTTTTTGGGTGTTTGTGTCGTGCAATCGGGGATAGTTCATGTGGAGCAATCGGGGATGGAAGTGCAATCGGGTTCAACAGTGTTGAGGACTGTTCCGTCACTCTCGCAGGTGCGTCATTTGTCATCATTTTCCGAGCTTATAGTTCGTGGGTATATATGTCCAAATTGACAGTGCTTAGCCGTGGTCAGCGCGGTTGTCAATGGAGCTAAGTACATTCCAAACTTGTGATAAATTGAGCAGTAGGCTGTTCTAAGAGTGTGTCCTACAAAAGGGTCAGTCTCTAAATCACCAATCAACTCCGCGGTGTCAGATATAGGGAGAATTGCACTAACAGCGGTAGCGTACAAATGAATAGCCGCCGACCCAAGAATTTTCGTCATCTCTGCCCCCAATTTAGATTCGTATCGCGCATACATTTTATCAACCTCGACATCTGACATTTTATCCACCTGAC
>CM055265.1:138218133-138277722 GCA_029237695.1 Conchocele bisecta
GGTGGTGGCGCAAAAAGTCAGCTGCTGGAATTGAATTGCCTCACATGATAAACATGATCCGACTTACAAAATAATCCCAAAGCATATAAAGCTGATGTAAATGATACATTAACATGCCTGTGAAGTCGATTAGTGCATCGATGACTGGTTTCTGCAAGCAAAGAGTGTCTATGGCATAACAAATATGGCTTATTATTTTAACGTACTACATTTGACTACACCGCACATGAATATCTCAGGGCTCCAGATAAGGAATTAGTAATTGAGTATTTTCACTCCATCATATCTGAAGCAATTGGGTATTTCAATATTTGAATTGGGTAAAATAAAATCACACTACTGTTTACACATCAATATACAGCAATTATTGAATAATTTGCTTCGAAATGAAAACATGTCTTGGCATTTCATTAGAATTGTGGTATATGTGGTCTGTTTATTGTTCTATGTAGCTTGATAAAGGTTCCACAAATTTGTTATTGCTTTTTGATACTCGCTACTTCTGATTTCAATTGGGTTTTTGGCAATTTTAATTGGGTATTTACGCAAATACGCAGCTTATCTGGAGCGATGATATCTGATGATTTAGTGTGGTTAAACCTTTTGTTCTCTCGCGGCCCATTTTCATATATTACGTGAATGGCGCGTTGCTAAGTGGGTGTCACTATTTACGAGTTAATCCTCACCTGTAAGAACTCCGCCAGTGCATTTCCGATTGCGCATAGTGCCAACACGCACGCAATGAAATAGAGAATAGTAGGTTAGTGCCGTGAATGGGAAAAAATATCCGGCAAGGCTCAAGAATTTCTTTATTTCTCATCAGAAGTATATGTTGTGACCACTCATTTGAACCGTCTCGCCGAGACGGTTTAAATGACTGGTCACAACATATATTTTGGTTCAGAAATAAGGAAATTAGATAGAGAATAGTAGGTTAGTGCCGTGAATGGGAAAAATATCTGGCAAGGCTCAGGAAAATGGATGGGCGAGGCTCTGCCGAGCACAACCCGTTTCCGTGCCGCGCCAGATATTTTTTCCCATTCACGGCACTAACTTACTATTCTATTTATCCCGTCAACACCTTCAAATGGCTGTAAAATGCAAAAATTGTATTGACTGGATATCAAAAATGTTTCACGGCACCGTGTTTCACGGCACATACGCACTGTGTTGACGGGATAAAATTTAATTTACAGTTGGCAAGCGAAACTGGATAGTTTAAACATATTTTATTTGCATATTGTTTACAAGTTCATTGTCAATGTCAATGTTACTATATACGGTACTATACAAATGGGATTGGATTGAAAGCAAGCTTATTTAGATCCTCTCCCTTGCATGTGACTAGATATCATAGGATGCCGAAACCAAGAAATTCCTGCCATCAGTTTTAGAACAGTTTATATTCTGTGATAATTGATATTTTCTGGATTATAAGTTGTTCTGGTTTCAGCATCCTCTGATACACGGCAATTACATTAAAGCAATTAAATTTAAAATTTCCGAAAAATATAGTATTGACACAAATGTACAGGCAATAGGTTCTATATAATCAATTACGTGATACATGAAATGGAAAAAAATAAGGAAAGAAGCAAGCCACAATAGGAGTTGGAGTCTTGTTCCCACACCAAGCCATGCCCAGTTATCGCCACCCCAAGTCAGTTAGTGATACGTATGTGCACACGCAGGCATCATTATATGGTGCATTAAAAACGACCGGTGTTTTGTATAAATAGTCTAACTGATGCGAAAATGGCTTCATTGGAGTTATTGTCAAGTTGTCTGTTACCATATAGTATAGTGTGGAGGGTGGGTTGGCAAAAGGTTTCTATGTCGTCTATTAGTTGAGCTCTATGTGCTCCATATTGAGTGCAGTGGAAAAAGAAATTGGTGGCATCTTCAACTTGTCCACAGTTACAGTTGGGCGAGTCAATAATGTTCTTACGATATAAATCATGATTGAGAGAACTGCATTTCGTTTGGTTTTTTTTGGGGGGTGTACTTCTCTATTACGTTTACGTGTTATAAGTAGTGATTCAGTTTTCCTTGGATTAAATGATACAAGCCAGGTATTAGACCAGTTAGTAATTATATCGAGATCGTTGTTTATAGACCTGGATGCTGTTGCTGGCGAATCAACAATAAAATATAAACTGGTGTCGTCTGCGAAAAGTCGAATATTAGAGTTTATGTTCGCAACAATATCGTTTATATATAATAGAAATAACAAAGGGCCGATAATGCATCCTTGCAGGACGCCAGCCGTAATTGGGTTCCAGTTAGAATAAACACCTGGTAATACAACCCTTTGCTTGCGATTATTAAGATAACTTTTAATCCAGTCGTGAATATTATTAGTAACACCTGCGGCTCTCAGCTTCAAAAGAAGACCTGTATGCCAAACTCGATCAAATGCTTTGCTTATGTCGCAGAATACCACCCTCACCTCTTTTCCATCGTCTAATGCACGACAGAATGTATTGTAAATGAATGTCAGCTGGTTTACAGTTGAGTCGCCAGGTACAAACCCGGACTGTAATGGTGTTAATATATTATTGTCATTAAAATGATTGTACAAATACTTGAAAACCGCCCTCTCAAGAACTTTACTAACAGTGTTAAGCAGGGAGATGGGACGATAATTCGAAGTGAGAGAAGGATCGCCAGCTTTAAATATCGGGCACACATTGGCCTCTTTCCATACGTCTGGAGATAGTTCACATTCAATTTATTTGTTAAAGAGTTATTTTAGGGGAGTTGCTAATTCGTACTATTTCTTTAAGTATACGATTATTCAAGCCATCTGGTCCAGAGGCTTTACCTATGGGCAAATTGGAAAGGATTGTTTGTATTTCTGTTTCGTTAAGGGTGATAGATTCAAGTCTACTGGTTATTGCATAAGGCGTTACTATGGGTGAAGGAACAGGAGGTTCTTGTAAAAGATCACGGAAAAAGTTATTTAAAATGTTAGCTTTCCCCATGTTATCGTCGATTATTGATCCATTATGTTGAAGTGGTGGGATTGTTTTATTTTCATTCTCGAATATAAAATGTTTCAAAGTAGACCACCAATCTTTTGAACGGAGTTGACCTGATTTTAATTTGTTACTTATCCAAGTGTGCTAATCTTTCTTTGATTCCCGAATTACTGAAATAACGTCATTCCTGAAACTTCGAAATGTTAACCAATGTGAATGGTTTTTAGATAGTTTTGGTTTATGATATAATCGTTTCCGCTTCCTGATCATTCTCTTAATAGTAGTGGTTATCCATGGTAAATTAGATTGTCGAACAAGTATTTTTTTGTTAGGTATATATTCTTGGGCAAGAGACATGACTTTATTAATTACATTATGGGCGTATTCATTTATATTTTCAGATTTTAAGTTGTCCCAGTTTGTGGTTTATATTTCACTGCGTAACATGTCGTAGTCTTCAAGCTCATATTGCCATATTTTGCGCTTAAACGGTTTAAATTTGTGCTTCGAAAATTTTAGAAAACCATATATAGGACAATGAAACCGTGTCTCTTGTGGAAAAAATGGATCTCCTACTCCGCTGCTAACGATCTTGTCTCTATTTGATACAAACAATAAGTCGATGATTGATTCAGAATGCTCGGTGAAGTGAGTTGGAGAGGAAATACACTGCGACAGTGGAAAGAAACAGAGTACAAATTGAAGTCACCTTTCTATTTGATTGTGAGATTAAAGTATTATAGTTAAAATCGCCAAAAATTACAATATCTCTATGGCCAGTATCTATCGCCATATGAATTGAGTCTTCGATACTATTACCATATACAACATTAACATTCGGGGGCCTGTAAAAGACGCTAAATAAGAACGGTTTCTTATCTGACACAACTTCAATCCAAATTGATTCAATGTTAGGGAGCTCGAGGTCTCGCCTACGCTTATGGAATATTGTGTCTCTACCATATAGAATTACACCTCCGTGCCTATCGCCTTGTCTATCTTTCCTTTCTGGAGATTTAAAATTGTAAAAGAGCATATCATCTGTTTTATTTTCGTCGCCAAGCCATGTCTCTGTAATAGCTATTAGGTCAAAGTCTTTGAGCTCAGTGTGTAATATGTCTAGTTTTGAGTACATGCTTTGAACGTTACAATGTACGAATGACAGGTGGTGAGATAGATCATCTGATAAAATTATTTCGGACGCTGATTCTTGGGTGAATGACGTAGACGGAATGGAACTAAATTACAAATCCAGCAAATCGTCGCTATCTATGGGACCGGGGTTCGGATGGACGTCTCTCGAGAGAATAATAAGTAACCATGTTGTCCATATTATGCTGAAAATCGTTAAGCACAATATGTTAGAGAACTGTCTGTTACATTCCATTGTTAATGTGGATGGTGTATACCGACGGTACTGAAGGGGCTTGGCCATATATGGAAGATTTGCATTGATTCGGACTGAATAGAGTACGCTGTATGTCAATGTATACTTGGACAACAGATACGATAAAAAATAGAAAATGGATTGCTAGTGGAAACCTGCTGCGCACACGATAAGTGCATCTGTTCAATATGGTCGAACGATGTCTAGCTAAGGTCACGTGACTGAGGAAATCATCATTATGAACATCGCTACGATCATACCGGACAGATGAAAACAAGACTTACGAGAAATGAAGATAGCGGGCCCCGGACGCAGCGGTGTGCGAAAGATTCCCCAAATTCCCCCACTGTGGCTAGCAGAGTTGCACAAGAAACATAAAAGGGACATGCATGTGACATATGTTTGATACTATACTATCCGGACATAGTTTGAAGTAACACGACATGATTAACACGTGTGGAGTTCAGTAAGGAAACAGTGGTGCTGGTGTCAATTGAGCTACCCAGAGCTTTGCATTCTGCAGGTGGCATTAATTCACGACATAATTTCACTGAAGATGCGAGAACTGAATTTGTAGCTGACGAGGTCCCTCAAATGACACCCTCGCCGAATAGTATGAATGATATAATTATGACGATGTAGTTACAGTGATTACCACATAACATTATATATCAATCAGGTTGCAACACATGAAAATTATAATGTTTACGCTCAGTCAATGATCGGTGAGACTGCAAGTGGCGAACGAAAATCATCAAGGGGAAAAACCCTCATGATTACTATAGGCATGAAACTCGTACCCAAATAGCTTCATCCCAAAGATCTCGTACGCCACCTGCAACTAGTCTGTAATTATTTAAGCTGTGTAACATATAATAAAGGAATGTAGTCGGTTGTATAGCCTCACTATTAGTAATTAAACAACTCAAGTATTCAAATACTAAATTTAAATCGTAAACCAGACTACCGAAATGAGACCGGAAACAGTATGGACGAAAGGAAAAGTTTATTTTCAATATTCGAAGTAATTAACATTTTTAGAGCTAAAAATTCCCAATTACTCTCTCAATTCAATAATGGAATACCAAAGGACAAAAACAAGAATAACCTTAATAAGGTTTAATGGTAGAATTGATTTTCAGCTATGTAAATCCAGAACTATAATTTCCAAACAAATTTGGACATTCAACAACTGAACACAATAATGAAGTGGTCAACAAACCACACAGAGAAATGAAATTTCTCCACTCGCCAAGCCGAAGGCCCACCAAACAAACAGAACTGAGAAAAGGGGAAGCATTCAAATTTAACGTCATCCCATGCAGGCAACCTGTAACTGTTATGTGATAATAATTTAATTTTCATATTTCAAGCAAATTCACTTTACACACAAGTCTATTTTACCATATAAAACAGATTCAAGTACAAAATGATATTAAACCTAAAATCTATTGTTAAAATGAAAGTCACGAATGAGACTTTGTGGCCACAAATGTAACTAAGCGTCTCGCATAGATGCCAATCAAAGATTTAGTGTCATAAAAAATATGAAATCATCGGGTTACAGGTAAATCCAAATTACAAATAAACGAAGGCTGCTTGAAACCCAAACCAAACGGAGCAATTGCCCCATTTGCTTTGAATTACACAAGCAATTACGAACTAGAATAGTCACATATATGCAGGTTCCTAACTTCTTTACCTTTCCCAATTCAGCGGGAATGTTTAGGGTCTTCTACCCAACCAACATGTGTTCCCAAATGGAAGGAAATTAGCAATGCCTATAACAGTCTATGCCAATCCTCAATCCTGAAATGGGAATTGAAAAGAAGGACAGAAACTGCAACTACACATACAAATACAACAAGCATATATTAAATTAGCTATCAATTATGTATACAATGTCTTTACACACATCGCGAACATAAACATATCCCATAAGCCAAAAGTGCAATTGGCTGTAGTCCAATGCAACCCCCGACCCACTAGCATATTATGCCATTTGATCCGGTATCACACAGTTCCACAGGCAATCGCTCCGTCAGCTCACATTGAAAGCACATTAGGAGTTTCTAAGATTCTTAACCACTTGCAAAAAATAATTGCTCAACACTCTCGAACCTTCCGTGTTGAGATGAAGACCCCTGTCTCGCACGGCGAACATATGCCTAAAAGGTCCTCCGTTCTTAGAGACAAATGGACGGAACGTCTTAAGAAATGGAAATTTCCGATATTTACAAAATCTCCTAATGCGATTATTTGTTTTAATCACTTTAACTTTAGTGTATTTGAAATCTACAGGTCTTGGTAGAATGGCAGAATATAAAATTTTAACATGTGGCTTGATACCGCAAATGGAAGCGAACACATTATTAACTGCGGCAGGAAATTCCTCTATTTTCATATTGTTTATGTCATTTGTGCCAGCGTGTACAATTACAAAATCAGAATCAGAGATTTTACCCTGAAGAACACGATTGTTTGAGACTTCACAGGCAATTCCACCAAGAGTTCTTCCTGGATAGGCTTGCACATCTAGACTGTCAACTCCGTCAACATATTTGGCAATGGAGTCGCAAATAAGGAGGGTCCGTTTTTTACCTAAAATAGATTAATCAACTGTAAGCTGAATGTGATTGTTCATTCTATCTACGACTAGAATTTTATCATCTAAAGTAAATCTAAGATATTTTTTATAAGCATCACTGCGTCAATCACCTTGAAGCTGTATTAATTCTGCGGGCACTCCTGCTTGAAAGGCTAAGGTTTTTCCACCCCGTCTAAAACTATGAGAAGAGTAATTATCCGGATTAAGACCAATAGCCGAAATTAAAGACTTTAACTTATTCTGAAACATTGGGTAAGTGATACACTTATTCCTAGCAAAAGAAAACAATGGAGTATTACCTGAAACTGGATTCAATTTAACCAACTTTTTGAATGCTTTAACGGGACACAATAAGGAATCAGATTTTATTAACGGAATTTGCAGTAAACGTTCCCCAAACTGCAAAATTTTTGTTCAACGAAAAGTGACTAATACATTTGTTCCCATTTCCTTAACATCATCCCTTAAAAGATATTTCCCGGAAACATCTGAATTTGAACTTGCTACCAAATTGGATTTCCGTGCTAACAGGAAAAAGGCAAATAAGAATAAACACCAAAAACATGTGTCTACCGGATTGACAAATTCTAATTTATCATGAAATAACAATAAAACCCTGGGTGTAATAGGAGCAGCTTGGTGTACACAATGTGGATTTAAGCGATTAATACCCTTCAACGTCAGATTAATTAAATAAGCATTACAATTTATTTCGACGCCTAACAACAAATGCATAGTACGGATACCACTGATATAATTCCTTATAGCATCGACAGATTTGAATGAACGACTTAGAAATTGTGCAAACAAGGAAACTACTTCTGTAGACGCTGGCACAGATATAAAACCGAAAAAAGTACAGAACAACAAGTAACTTTCCCACTGCGTTTTTAAAGTTTTGTTTGTACCGTCAGCGAAACCGGACTTTTTAGACGTTCGCAACTCATCTTGCAACACCTTTAACCGGGAATCTGCAATCACAACAAGAACATTACTCATTAGACTAAATTTACCAGCAATCTGATAAAATTTCATTCATTTCCCTCGCAACCGAGTTCAGTCATAAATCTAGCCCTGTTCTGTGAATCCAAATGCCAACGGCTTAACAAATCAGACAACCTATTATCTACGCCTGCTATATGTTTTGCCTTAATTTCAAATTCATTTATCGCAGCTAAGAAACATATTTCACGCAAACAATTTTGCAGAAAGTCATTGCGCGTTGCACCCTTGTTCAACACTAAACAAGCGGACTGATTGTCACAAAGCACGACCATTTTACATCCCTTCAGTCGCGAACCCCATAACTTAAGGGCCACCACAATTGTTAATAGTTCTAGCTCATTAATATGCAATTGCTGTTCAACCACAAATTCTGTGAAGTCTGCATGAAAATAACGGTTGCCTAACAACCCCCCACAACCCGTTAAACATGCATCTGTTGATAGTATGCCATCCGGCAATGACCACTGCTCAAATGACATCATCGAAATGCCATTATATGATGGCAAAAATTGTTTCCACCACAATAAGTATTCTCGAATAATATGTCTACTTCCCTTACTTTTATAAATGTACCGAAGAAACTTTAATAACCGTTGAGCAAAAATTCGAATTTCTTTCACCAAATATTCATTAATTTCATTTGAAAATTCCCTAGCCCCTTTATGATTCCTAAAAACTTTAACATTGGGACAAGGTTCGGCAATACATCCCAAAGGGAAACCATATTGTAACAAATCACACAACTGTACATCTTTATAATCAACCAACATGTGTCTTAAAAATGGAATATTCAATTTGTTATTAATAATAATTCTACAACCTTCAAAGTTATGCTTGCCTGATTCTATAACATTATCATGCGTGTCAATTAAACATTTTGTTCTGTTAATATCTAGTTCCGATGCATCACAAACTTTACAAATTTTATGAACCCTCAAATTAGCATTATACCCATCCTTAGAATCGTCATTAGATTTTATTACTGAATCCTTACGTTTTACTTCAGAAACATTCATTGAAGCCTTTGCGAATTCTGGCATAAAAATATCTGGCAAATGTACATTCGCCCTGATTATGCCATCGATATGTGCTTGTCATGCTGCAGAATGAGGGCAGTCTTTTGAACATTAAGGATGTTTAATTTTCTTCTTATCTTTAAGCCAGCACTCTCCGCAGATATGCAGACAGTGCCTCTTTGGTCCCCTTACTAAATCAAAATGATCCCCTGGCCTTGAACATTTGTTCCGATTAAACAATGCACAAAACCAGATTTGCTCCGACTGAGAGGATTCGAATTCCTTCTTAGTGTCATTCGAAACATTACGCTGGTTTTTCCTACCCCCTTCTGAACGCCATAGATGTTTACCGAGGATTGCTTGCTCTATTTGTTGTGAATCATCCCGCCACTTATTCATTCCCAATTCAATCCTTCTAACCCAGGCAGCATAAAAGTTTTTCAAACCGTCGAATGTGTACGTGTTTGAAAAATAAACTATCTTTTTTAATAGTTCAGTTCTTCCCATTCTTTCTTCGCGCGATATAGATGTGTCTGAAATTATTTCTAGCTCTCCGGCTACAAATAATTTCAGATCCAAATTCTCAAATGAAACCGATTTGTTTACATGTTCATACTGCAGATTAGAATGGGGCCATTTTTGCGGATATTTCACTTTATCCGAGGCTCTGGCATGAATACCAGACTGTTTCGATTTTTTCTGCTTCGTTTTGCATTTACTCTGACTTTTAGAAGTAACAGAATGGTCAGAATAGGAAGAACTTGAATTATTTTCATCAATTTCTCCTTCTGAGGGAGATTCAGCATCAGAACTGGATTCTGAAGAGGAATCGGCTAAACCCATATTTTTCATTTGTGAAATAACGTCCTTACTTAATCTTTTATTGTCTCTCAAGTCCTTCACTGTCAACAAGTCACTATTTACATCAGCATGTGATAAGGAGGCCACCTGGTTATTGCACTGGGAGTTTGTGTATTGCTTTTTTGACAAAAGTTTCCGATGTTTATCTCCCTTACCTCCTTTCCTCAGGCGTTCCACTTCTTTTGTCGACTTAGCCAATTGCAGCCTGAGTCGCTCCTTCTCTTGCTGCCTTCGAATATGTCGTTTTTCGCTCTCCTGGCAAGCTATCCGCGACCGCAATTCCAATATTTCCTCATCATCCGAGAAATCTGAATCTTCCTCGTCGAATGGACGCACTTTTTCTGACGGGTTCTCCGCTCTAACCGCGCCGCCTAATTTACGGAAAGCTACTTCGTCCCCGGTTCCACTCGTCCTCGGCGGTGACATCAACACACCAGCCTCCCTTGCAGCTGTAGACGACTCGTCCTTTCGCATTTCCGGGGAGAACGCTTCTTTTATTGTACGCAGCGTACTATCCAACTTTCCCGACTCCGCGTATTTCTTGTAGTCGTTCACCCTCCGAGACGACGAGCGTTTTGGTCTTTCCGACGTCGCCATTTTGTCCTTCCCTCCTCCTTTCCACTAGAATGTCCTCATTCGTATATGAGACCACCGAATTAAATTGAATAATGAGGGGTAGCTATATTCTCGTTACATTACAGGAAGAATGCACAATAGCTATATAAAACACGAAAACGGACAATATCGAAAAATTTTAAACTTGAAAAAATTTCATGTCTAAAGCATATAAGCTGAAAATCACCTGTTAGGGAAAATGAACACCTAGACCGGTCTGGAAGAAAATTTTATTTCCAACCAATCAGAGCAAAGCATTTAGAATAACCATGACGAAAAAAACCAAACAACTATATAACTTCACAAAAACTTAATTTCATTATAAGGTAATAATTAATTATTGGAATAAACTATAATAATATAGAATTTCATAAAAAGAACAAATAACTAATTAAATGAAATATAAATTTGACTGGTTAATAATTAAACAACTCAAGTATTCAAATACTAAATTTAAATCGTAAACCAGACTACGGAAATGAGACAGGAAACAGTATGGACGAAAGGAAAAGTTTATTTTCAATATTCGAAGTAATTAACATTTTTAGAGCTAAACATTCCCCATAATTTCACTGAAGATGCGAGAACTGAATTTGTAGCTGACGAGGTCCCTCAAATGACACCCTCGCCGAATAGTATGAATGATATAATTATGACGATGTAGTTACAGTGATTACCACATAACATTATATATCAATCAGGTTGCAACACATGAAAATTATAATGTTTACGCTCAGTCAATGATCGGTGAGACTGCAAGTGGCGAACGAAAATCATCAAGGGGAACAACCCTCATGATTACTATAGGCATGAAACTCGTACCCAAATAGCTTCGTCCCAAAGATCTCGTACGCCACCTGCAACTAGTCTGTAATTATTTAAGCTGTGTAACATATAATAAAGGAATGTAGTCGGTTGTATAGCCTCACTATTAGTAATGCAAAGGCATACAGAGACTGAATTGACAGTTGTTAGTGCATGTAGTACATTTTAGTTTACAACGTGCAACTTACATGTCCAGTAGCCCATTTCACCAACATTGCAAAGTATACTTTTCTAGCAAAGTATACTTTGAGGGAGAAATGTTCAATTTTATGATAAATTGATTAATTTTTATTACACTGAATTTATTACATTATCACAGCCATTTTGGCTATGATAATGTAATAAATTCAGTATAATAATTCTGCATACTTTTAATCATCAAATATATACAGTCGTTAGTTCTATATGAAATAATGCATTTCAGGAAAAATAAATTATTACTCCCTCAAAGTATACTTTGCTAGAAAAGTATACTCTGCAATGTTGGTGAAGTCGGCTACAGCTGATTCCGTCCGTCTGATATCCAATGACTGTATGTTATGTTCCCCGAAAAAATAGCTGGGGTATATATAGTCGCCTCCATCTCCGTCTGTCTGTCCGTGTCTGTCTATCTGTGCCTGCCTGCCTGCCTGCCTGCCTGCCTGCCTGTCTGTCTGTCTGTCTGTCTGTCTGTCTGTCTGTCTGTCTGTCTGTCTGTCTGTCTGTCTGTCCGTCCGTCCGTCCGTCCGTCCGTCCGTCCGTCCCGTCCGTCCGTCCCGTCCGTCCGTCCGTCCCGTCCGTCCGTCCGTCCGTCCGAATATCTACTATATATGTTATTGTAAGTCGGACTTACTTGAATTTCATATACTCATTGTCAACATCCATATTAAATTATATTACCCACCCATGCGGTCCCTGCGTTAAGGTGTTATTTTTAATTTTCGTCAAGGTAGTTGTAAAATCAATGGAAATCTAATAAAAAACCTACTAATAAAACAACAACGACTGACATAAATACACCATATGAATGTGATCTGTAATAAGTATAAGTATAATTAATTATGCAGATATTGCTACCAACAAAAATGCACAAACACCTGTAATATGCAAATAATATACCAATGTTCATGTAGAACATGCATATTTACGTCTCTACAGAGGTGTGTAGAAGCCAAATTATACATGTAAAACACACAAAAAGTGCATCTTATTTTCTAACTACAGCATGTGGTTTGATTTCCGTGCTGGCAGCATCAGCATAAAGACTTATTGAACACATATATATGATGTATTGGTGTAAGTATTTGTCGTTTTATGAATAGGGTGTTTTATTAGATTTCCATAGACTGTACATGGGGCCACAAGAAGGACACAACAACCTAAAAGGTTGTGAGGACTTCACCCATCAGTACAGGCAGGAATTATGGAATGGTATGTATGGTCCCTGATCAGTGTTACCAATTTAATATATTTATTTTGGCATCTCCAGTATTTTCCGTAAATGACATCAACATGGGATGACAATTTCCGAGTTGATCTGCAGCCAATTTCATCAAAATTGCAAAGTATACTTATCTAGCAAAGTATACTTTCAGGGAGTAATCATTTATTTTTCCGAAATGCATTATTTCATATAGAACTAACGACTGCATACATTTGATGATTAAAAGTATACATAATTATTATACTGAATCTATTACATTATCACAGCCAAACTGGAGTGGATTCTTAGTTGATAAGCGTGAGCAACGTAGAACAGTTCTATGCGTACCCAGTATATCTCGGTAACGGCTCACACTGACTCAGATGCGAGTTGACGGGCGGTTAAAACCAACAGTCCATCAATTATTTGTTTTGGATCAGCTCAAACATTAGCTTTATAAAAAAACAAGCATACCTACAAGTGAAACAGATTGATAATGTGCTTCATGTAGACGCATCAGTGTTGGCGGACAAGTCAGGTCAATGTATCACGAGTTATTCACTGGTACAATGCAATTATGATACGAACTAGTTTAACTAGTAATTAAAGGGACACAACAACTCCACTCCTTATTAGAAGATATATGATAAATATTAAGTATTGGTTTAAAATTATTGAGTCAGAACCACATAAATATATCAAACATATATATAATATGATGTTAGATGAGATACAAACGTTTCCGAATAAACCAAATTGGGCATCACTTGTCAAAACAATGCTAGCACTCTATGGCTTTTTTAATGTTTGGCTAAGTCAGGGTGTCGGCAATACAGATGCGTTTTTATCAATGTTCAAGCAAAGATTAACTGACAACTACATGTATATACAAGAATGGCAAACACGTCTTAACGAATCTAGTCGTGCATTATTCTATCGCCAGGTATGCGACTTCAAACTTCAGTATTATTTGAAAGACATCACACTACCAAAATTTCGTAACGCTTTCTCGAGATTAAAAGTATCATCTCAACGCCTAGAGGTAGAAGCCGGTAGATGGAATAGAACTCCGATAGAAAACAGAAAATGCACATTATGCCATTGCTTAGAAGATGAATATCACTTTATTATAGAATGTAACATGTATACATATATTAGAAAAACATATATAAATACTTATTATTGGAGGAGACCGAACATGATTAAGTTTATAGAACTAATAAAATCTGAAAATTCAAAAACTGTCAAAAATTTAGGCATGTATTTATATCAGGCGTTCAATATTAGAAACGAGAATTTATATTTACATAATTGAGATCATCTTCTCCCAACGCATCTAATGATTATACACATACCAAACAGTGTAATTTCCCACGATATACGTGAATACTCATTTAACTCGATATGCTTTATATTTTACGTATATACTGATACTAGTGGTCAAATTATTGTCACAAATAGTTATTACATAATTGTGGTCATATGCCTGACGTTTTGTATGTGAAAGAAATGAACTTAATTGTTTTGTCTGTGGTATTATGTAAGATGTTGTTGTGCAGTAAATTCAGCATGATCATAATGCCATTCTGAATCCCCAGCACAATTGTTGCATTCCACCACGGGTAATACACTTAAACGACTTTCTACTTATATTTACACCAGTCCTGCTGTTGTCTTTGACACTATGATATGTTTTGATTTATAGTATGCCATTTTCGTATTGCTTCATGGGCCATATGGCTTAAAGTGTTGTATTTTGAATAAACATCTCCCATCACCATATGGATGTAGATGGCCGCGGTCGATTCAGCCATATTTATTTTAGCAATATGTATTTAGCAAGCAGTATGTATTTAGCAAGCAATATGACAAGCCAAAGGCACATTCCATAAGGCTTACAGTAAAATGCACTTTGTGCGGGTGAATGATAGCAACTTTGTTGCGTCAAGGTTTACGAGCGCACCTATTAATATGGGCGCACCAAAGCTATATATTTATTTATGTATTCTGAAGCCGAATGCAGGCTCCAAAGGGCTCAATTTCGCCGGCAAGTTCCAGGCAGAAAGGAGCAATTTCTGTTTCGATAAAGCGGTTCATTGAAGCGATCAAGAACATTTATAAGCGTTTTCACCCGCACATACCGCTGTGTCGATAGAATTTCGTATATTGTAAATATAATCAACCGCGACAAAGTAGAAATTGATGGTAGATTGCCAATTGTAAGTTCTCCCATCCTGTGTAGGCTGTTTGTGAAGGCTGGACATCGAGTCTTTCAAATCGTGGCAAATACTGACGACTCTAGCGTGTTGGTGGTGGCCATCTGTACGACCACAGGCATGTTGTATTAGTGTGCTACCCGTGTCTGTTTGGCCAGAAATCGCCCTGCAATGCATATACTTTGCGGCAGCATCAACAAATTCCAATACATACATGTATAATGATATTATTAATGACATGGTGTGCCATCTCAACAAATAAGCTTGTAATATTGTGTGTGTCTGTAGCAAAGGGATAAGGAGGCTGATACTGTCAATATTCTACGCTTAAATATAAGCAGATCAAACGAGATAAAATGGGTGGGTGGGTAGGGTAATTTGGTGCGATTCGTCGAACGACTACTGCTGGAATGGCAGTACACTGGTCCCACTATACACGTGTGGGTTGGACATCGCGCTACATCGATGTGGCTAGTGACTTGTGACTTATCCGCGATTGGCTGGCGGCTTGTATACAGCGGGGGTCAAACTGGTCACTCATAACAAACTTTAATGTGCTGCTGACATTAAACGTAAGTATTGCATATTTTGGCTTCATGTGCTCATAACCAGACAATAAGCGTGTTGTTTATGGTTACAAATATAGAGATATTATAGGTGACTGGATAAATAGGGCTGATTGGTTTTGCGACCAGTGTAGATCCATATCAGCCTGTACATTCGCAGTCTGATCAGGATCTGCACTGTTCGCGGTTCCGTTAAATGAAACAGCTATCATGCTTCTAACAAGCAACATAGATCGTTATCAGGCTACAGGAGTGCGCTGTTTGGTTAGGAATTACACTGGTCACACATCCCATGTCTCCATTCACGTCAGCATATATGAGACACGCCATGCGATTTTGTACCCAAGAACATGTTACGATATTTTTCGTAAATGACGTCGACAGATGACAAAATTTCGTCATCTTTCGACTTCATCAACAGAAAATATCAGACTTTCTGTAAATATTGTTCATGAAAAATCGCATGGCGTGTCACATATATGGATATAATTCCATTTTATCCCGTCACCACAGTGCGTATGTGCCGTGAAACACGGTGCCGTGAAACATTTTTGATATCCTGTCAATACGACCTAATCACTACGTATGAATATGTGCGGTGGCTGGGGTTATTTTTTTGGCATTTTAAAGTCATTTGTAGGTGTTGACGGGATAAATAGAATAGTAGGTTAGTGCCATGAATGAGAAAAAATATCTGGCGCGGCACGGAAACGGGATGTGCTCGGCAGAGCCTAGCCCATCCCGTTTCCTGAGCCTTGCCAGATATGTTTACCCATTCACGGCACTAACCTACTATTCTCTATAACCATGTGTGTAATGATAACGTAAACAACGGAATAAGGTATTTCCATGATTCCTCTGACTGGCCTAGACTGACTGGCCGTTAGATTCAGCTAATGCAAGCAACTTATTTACGGATTACTGATGGTGCATGTAGCGGCTTTCCGTCTCGTGTTATAATCGTCAGTTATTTGCATACAACCGACAACTGTACGGAGCCCCGCAGACGATATGGATTTCTTTTTATTAATTCGTTCCGACGAAATAATAATTCATTCCCTCAATTTAACAATTCGTTCCCTCGAATTAAAAATTAACGATTCGTTCCAACGATATAATAATTATGTTCCCACGAAATAACAATTGTTATATCGTGGGAACGAATTATTATTTCGTGGGAACGAATTGTTAAATTGAGAGAACGAATTGTTAATTCGTGGGAACGAATTGTTAAAAAATAATTATACGTCCCCTGTGGGGCTCCGTACCACTGAACTTGGTTCCGTTTAAAGCACGATTTATCAGGGTATAAACTTGGAAAAGTCGCGGGAATACTGGACGAAGGCCGGAAGGCCTCGTCCAGTATTCCCGCGACTTTTCCAAGTTTATATCCCCGCTTAATGTTCATGTTGTCCCGTTGTAAACATGGTAAAGGAACACAGAAGATAAAGGATGTTGGAATTTCGGCTTTGGCTGTTGTAAACTGGATTGCAATGATTAGTTGTTTACATGATTTAATATCATTATGTTCCTCTCATCCAACTTCACTATTCTTCACCTAGTTCTGCCGGAGAAATGACATACATCGGAGTCCATTATTCTTAATTATGTAATATATATGTACGCTAACGTACTTGTTTATACATCCAAACATACTGCTGGATCGGGAACATTTCATAGCAATCATCAAACCACTACAAAGACACTTACATAAATCTCTAAGCTCCTAACAAGGAAAGTGGTGTTTACACTTACGTCGCCGAGGTTCGCTGTATGGAGGTGGATGTGGAAACTTCATTCGGGTTCTTCCAGCGATGTTATTATTGTCTCGATATTCCGTGCTTGTTGAGCACGAGTGTCATTTCGACAAGTGTGCATAGTGTGCCTAATACAGTAGAACCATCTAAACCGAACAACCAGCAAACATCAGGGGGCCGTTTCACTAAACTTCTTACGACTAAAATGTTCGTAAGTGCAAATTTAGGATCGTCTGGAAATTTCAATTGACGGATTTACATTTATTGAGCATAGGCTGCATATGCAGCCTATGCTCAATAAATGAAAATCCAATAATCGTTTTCAAGGAAACATTGTTAGTGTGACTAAACTTCATACGACTAAAGTGTTCGTAAGAGCAAAATTATGATGGTCTGTAAATTTCACATTAAAACTTTTTTCTTGTAAACAATTATTGGATTTACATTTATTGAGCATAGGCTGCATATGCTGCCTATGCTCAATAAATGCAAATCCATAAATTAATATTTCCAGACCATCCTAAATTTGCACTTACGAATAGGTTAGTCGTACGAAGTTTAGTGAAACGGCCCCCTGCTGCGTAGGCTGATAAGGAAGTAAAATCGGAAACAAATCCTCTTTCGTCAGATCATGTGACGAATAGCTTTAGGACTGAATGAAAATCTTTAACTAAATTAAATTCTTGACACGACCAATCTTGGTGGAATAAAATTATGCATTTTTAAATCTCCAAGGAATTGGATGGTGACGTTTTTCGTTAAATGAACCATGCCGTATCGGTATTCAAAGCCATGTTTTGTGTGACAATATAATGCAAGCCAGTGTTACCAGTTATTATTCTTTTTAGATTCTTTTTCATGCCGGATACATAATTCATTATGTTCTAGAAACATACATGTACCATTGAAACATACTAAACCAAATATGTGGCTGTGACTGGCGAAACGGGGCTTATAAGATGTGTGACCAGTGTAGCTCCAGATCAATTAGTACACTCTTGTAGCATGATCACTTTCTATATTGCTTTTTACAAGCATGGCGGTTGTTTCATTAATGGACTGGCGAACAGTGTAGATCATAATCAGACTGTGCGGATGCACAGACTGATTTGGATTTGCACTGGTCGCAAAACCCATAACCACCATTTCTCCAGTTACAGCGACGTATTATAAAACTATTATCACAGAACCTCTATAAATCGATTAATCAGTAAATTTCCGTTAACTGGTTTCTCTGTAATCAGTCGCTAATGTTCGTTTTGATTGCAAATCACAAAACATGAGACTCAGTGCTTATGTACAGTGGAATTACAGTGAAGCCTCTCTAAACCGGACACCCTGGGGCACCTCACAGGGTATCCGGTTTAGAGGGATTGCACTCAATTTATAATTATCATTATTGTTTCTATATGTATCCATATATTTCAGTTAAAAACATCTTAAGCCCGTGTGAGGATCGAACTGCCACTTCTACGGCGGTGTACCTATGGAACAGCGGATATCCGAATGAAACGATACTAGGAAGTGACAACTGCGCATGCTCAGTTGAGGCTTCCTGTTCAACGAACATCCAAATCAATGCCAGTGACACTAGATTTCAAGAAGAAAATGGAGTGTGCAAACAAAAGCTAGTAGTAGAAGAAGAAAGCAAATTGTTTGAGCTAAATTGTACCCAGAACAATGCCTATAGCGTACGGACGATCCATACAAGCTCTTATGTCTTCTTTACGTTGAGACTGTACAATAACCTGTCAACCAATGGAGGCAACTTTTGGATTCACATATCAGGTATGAATCTCTGAATAGTATAGGGTTAACTGTATTGTAATTTTGAAATTTGCGGCGTATATCAGAAAATGATGCGGTTAACCTATTTCTAATGCACTCTTTACTACTGGTGTAGGAATACATATGGAAATAATGTTCGACCGTTTATCAACAATGATATACCTGTAATGTTTGACCATCAGCCAATCAGATTGCGTGATATTTATACAGTGCATTATAAGTGTATGTGACTGGAGAAATGGGGTTCAGGCTTCGGATCTTCTAGTGCACCATTGAAGCCTGTTAATGGTCAATGCTATACATCAGAAGCAATACGGGTGGTCCATTGACTAACTAACACATATTGCAGATCGCGGATGCAAATGCTGATCTGGGGCTACACTAGTCGCAAAACATATTTATCCAGTTACAGCCACATATGAGTATAACTGATGGCATATGTGTCCCAGATTAGCAGCTACTGCTTACCAGTTGAACGGCTCTAGACACACCATCTACATATCGGCACCTCGGGGTAGATTCATTGGCGGATTCAGGGGGGGGGGGGGGGGGGGGCGGACCCGGCACGTTTCATGCCAAGTGCCATGTATTCCATGCATTTTTCCGCTCCTCTCCGCTCTGTCGACTATTTTGCAATACTTGACAATATTATCGAACGAGCTTAGCTCGTTCGATAATATAGTCAAGTATTGCAAAATAGTTACGCCCCCCTAACCCGAAATCCTGGATCCGCGCTTGAGATTGCAAGGATGTACGCCGAGGTACAGATATGTGGATGGTGCGTGGATGGTGTACCCGGGAACACTCGTTTATCATGTAACCTGCCTTGTATTCACTGAATACGTACTGACTGATAACATATTGTTGTATCGGCCATTGACATGATACAAACATTCGGGTTACAACGAAGTAAAAACTGGCATTCCATTGGTTGGATGACGTCACGTGACGTTATCGAATGACGTCTGTGTAATGACGCTACGTAAACAAGTCCGCGTTTTGTCAATAGATAACGACGTCATGTGTTGTCATTTTCGAGCACAAAACGTTACCTGATAAATATAATACCAGGCTACTGTCGCTTCGTATCAAGTTTATCAGGTTTGGCTCGGAAATGGTAGGAATTCCTCGGCAATCCTCTGAATTCCTACGCGTTTCCTAGCCTTGCCTGATAAATCAAAATACACTAGCCTGGTATTCTCTATTTATCAGGTAACCTGCCCTGTATTAACTGAATACGTATTGAGTGATAACATACTGTTGTATCAGGCATTGACTTGATACAAACATCCGGGTTACAACGAAGTAAAAACTGACGTTACTGTAAACTTCTCCCTTTTCCCTATCCATGGCGATGTAATAGAGGAGGTCAAAGAATGCAAGTTCGATCCTTTATATCAGTATATAACTCCGTGATACTGGTACATATATGTTCTGTGTGTTCCGCCACTGCCCTACATAGTGTAAACACGATACTCGGACAATTCACCCGTTGATCCTTACAATTCACACAGAATGATCTGGGTGTATAACGCTCTCCACCTCTCTCGTCCACTGGCTACTCGTTGTCTGTTCTCTCTCAGTGATGTGAGTACAACATAAACGTGTACAACATTAAAACATCTTGCCGTCAGAAAAGTTGAACTTCGCTCACTCAACTCTCTTGAAAAACTACCCAGAAACCAACAATCTCTAAGGGACAAAACTCTAGGCTGACTACTCGACTAAAATACGAAATGACACTAGAATACGCGACGGGAAATATAATCCGTATGGGAAAAATAGGACCAGGCTACACTACATTGATCGGATTACACAACGTGACGTTACCGAATGAAGTCAGTGTAATGACGCAACGTAAACAAGTCCGTGTTCTGTACATACATAACGACGTTATCTGTGGTTATGTTCGTGCATAAAACGTTACCTGATAAATGTAATACCAGGCTACTATCGTTTGGTATCAAGTTTATCAGGCTCGGCTCGGAAATGGTAGGAATTCCTCCACAAACCTCGGAATTCATACTCGTTTCCTAGCATTGCCTAATAAACTTGATATCAAAAGATACGACTAGGTACACACTGACTGATAAGAAAATGCTGTATCAGGCGTTGACGAAGATAATCGTGTATCACGGTCAATCCGCACAGCCGCACAGTCTGATCAGGATCTGTGTTTGTCGTCATTCCATCAATGAAACACCCGTCATGCTTCTAACACTCAACATATACATTGTCAGGCTACATACATGTGTTACTTCATTATAGGAATGAATGGCCTTTTTGTGGAATTTATCGGGGTATAAACTTGGAAAAGTCGCGGGAATACTGGACGAAGGCCGGAAGGCCTCGTCCAGTATTCCCACGACTTTTCCAAGTTTATATCCCCTATAAATTCCACAAAAAGGCCATTCATTCCTTATAATTCCAGCATTTCAAATAAATTCATCAAGAAAATGTGTTTATTTTCCGTTTTCTTAAGAATTATTTTAACTGCGCCTCACGGTTACGGAAAGTAGTTCGGCGTGTGTGTTTCTCCGGTCACAGACACATACATGTACATTGGAACCTCTCTAAACCGGACACCCTATGAGGTACCCAGGGTGTCCAGTTTAGAGAGGTTCCAATGTAATTAAGCACTTGATGGCCAATTTTTGTCGTTTTCTGTAATGAATAGACATGATATTGACATAAGTAGTATATAAGAGTCACAATGATACCATCACCTCTGGAAGGCACCGGCTACGCGCGGCCCCTTCCACAGCATGATGGTATCATTTGTGACTCTTATATACTACTACCGCGAGACCATATATTTTTGACATGAGAAGATACACCCTATTAGAGATAAGAATCCCTATGTTATACTCAGTATATATAATAACATAATGGTTCTAGTTAAGTGTGCGTGGTTGAAGACAGGTAGTCACGAGAGATGTTTTCGCACCGGTATTTACGAATATTGCAAACATCACCGTGCATGGATGCGAAGAGGTTCCGTTTCACCTCGCCCATGTCGGCATTGTGGGGTAGGGACCAAAGCCGAGTCATTGCTATGTCCACCATGCGGTTTAAGCGAAGGCTTAGCGGGGTGGACCCAGAAGGGTTTTGCTGGCACGGGTTCGAGCCTCGGTGGAACCTAAAACTTTCCTTTCTTTTTTTTCTTTTTAAATTGTTAAAAATTTTCCTAAAATTAATTAATAAATTGTTTACTGCACCAATATAATTAATTTTATAATTTTCATTAAATTAATTATGAAATTAATTATTTTAGTGCTGTAACATTTCTTCCGACTTTATCTCCAAGTTTTTCCTTAAATTTATCCCAATCAGTACACTCTAATTTGGGCATGGTGGCGCGCGCCTTGATTCTTATATCATTTTTTAATTGTTCATATCTCCCCATTTCTTCCACCACGGATTCAAACTCTAAATTTGATATTTTCTTATCGGTCAACGCTTTGGACACCATAACGTCGATGGTATTTTTCTTCGACCTGGCGAGAACAGATATTCTATCATGTTTCTACATTTTTTCTCGAGTTTTCCACCCGACGCCCTAATTACCATACACAACAACCCAGAAACGGCCGACACCGCACATAAAATCCCCGCTACAGGAACCGTTATAATGGTGGATATAGTTGCAGCTGTCCCCGCCCCAAACAACACAGAAACACTCGCTAGAGCCGTGCTAGATGCTTCAGCCGTGTTCACCGCGCGTCTATATTTTTTAGCGTTTCTTTTTCTATTTGTATATTCTCTAACTAAAATATCCTGCATAGCGACGATATTATTCAACCTAAAATCTGAACTTCTTTCGTTAATTGTACACAGTGTTGATGGAGTGGTATTGACAATTGGAAGCGTTGATTCGTTCATGATTTTCAATACATTAGTATTTACAAAATAAGTTCAATTAACAATGAGACAATAGTGAAGAACTCTCTGGGTCACCGATTTTCGTAACAAAGTTAATAACACTACCTTTGGAAAGTCTAATTCGATCATAACCGGAGAACGAAACCACCGTCGAACTATCTCCAGAGATTTTAGTGACTCCAATCCCCCGTTCTTCCCCATCTACTACAATATTTATCGCGACCGCGCCCACAGGTTTACCACTACCATTAACCGAGCAGACCGCCATTTGGATAACTTCACCTGCGGCTGTCATAGTGTATCCCCCACATTTATTACTCGCTTTGGCACCGAACGAATATTCATAGTGCCCCTCAACCAATGGGCCCCGCTTCTCAGCCCAAACTGTTATGGCACGTTTTAGCGTTTTCATTGTTCGCACTATTCCGGCAAGCGCACTGTTTGCGTTATATGCCTCAGTACGAATCTTATAAGAGGCCTCCTCAAGAGCTTTGGTCGCGGCTATACGATCATGTTTCAGTTTATCGGAAACTTCTGTTATCTTTCCGTCTAGTTCGGTAAGTGCCGCTTCTCTGCTGAGAGAGTCCTCTAACCGCAACCCATCATAAACCTCCGTAATGGTCGCCTGGTGGCCTTCTAGGGCTTTTTCAACACCCAACCGGGCCTCTTTTTGAAATTCGGTTATTTTCCCGTTTAGTTCAGCAACCGCCGATTCTCTGATGAGAGATTCCTCTGAGCGCAACGCATCATAAGCCTTCGCAAGGGCTACCTGGTGGTCTTCTCGGGCATTTTCTTTCTACACCCGACCGGGCCTCTTTTTGAAATTCGGTTATTTTTCCGTCTAGTTCAGCAACCGCCGCTTCTCTGAGAGAGTCCTCTGAGCGCAACACCCTATAAGCCTCCGTAAGGTCCGCCTGGTGGTCTTCTCGGGCTTTCTCAATACCCGTTCGGACCCCCTCAACCCCCAACCAAAAAAAAAGGGCCTCTTTTCGAAATTTGGTTATTTTTTCGTCTAGTTCGGTAAGTGCCGCTTCTCTATTGAGAGAGTCCTCTGAGCGCAACGCCCCATAAGCCTCCGCAATAGCCTCCTTGTGGTCTTCTCGGACCCCCTCAACCCCCCGACCTGGTCTCTTTCAGAAATTCGGCTATTTCCCGTCTAGTTCAGTAAGTGTAGCTTCTCTGTTGAGAGAATCCTCTAAAGCGCAACGCATCATAAGCCTCCGCAAGGGCCTCCGCAAGGTTCGACTGGTGGTCTTCTCGGACTTTATCAATACCGACCGGGTCTCTTTTCGAAAATTTGGTTATTTTTTTATCTAGTTCGGCAACCGCCGCTTCTCTGATGAGAGAGTCCTCTGAGCGCAACACCTCATAAGCCTCCGTAAGGTCCGCCGTGGTGGTCTTCTCGGGCTTTTCTCAATACCCACGACGTGGCCTCTTTTCGAAATTTGGTTATTTCTTTGTCTAATTCGGTAAGTGCCGCTTCTCTGATGAGAGAGTCCTCTAAGCGCAACGTATCATAACCCTCCGTAAGGGCCGCATGGCGGTCTTCTCGGACTTTATCAATATCCGACCTGGTCTCTTTTCGAAATTTTGTTATTTTCCCGTCTAGTTCGGTAAGTGTCGCTTCACCGATGAGAGAGTCCTCTAAGCGCAACGCATCATAGGCCTCCGTAAGGTCCGCCTGGTGGTCTTCTCGGACTTTATCAATCCCCAACCGGGCCTCTTTTCGAAATTTGGTTATTTTTTCACCTAGTTCGTTTAGTTCCGTATGCGTTTCTTCACGACTTTGTGTATTCACAGCCAGGGCATATTCTCTAAGTTGTGATAGTAGACTCCTGTGAATCTCGTCCGTGCCACGATATAGTTCTATTGATCAAGGCCTTTGTTTTTTTGGGTAGTAAAAAGTCGCCCTCTGTCGGGATGAATCCCCCTTCTGTCGGTTCCAAATTCTTTGAATTTGTCACCCAATCGGAAGAACTACCTGGTCCGTATATACTCACTTTCAATAATGTTGATAATATATATATTTCGAACATGCGTTTAATTCTAAATAATTTTCTTAAAATTAATTAATTTGAAATTTCTAGGACGACCGAAATCGGGTAATCGTTCTTCAACTCTCGCCCTTTATCATCGAGAATAGAAATCTTCAAACTCGTGGATGTGTCCCGATTCCAAAACTTTCATCTCGGGGTGTGGGAAGTCTAAGGTCAGGGTCTCACCATAGAAACAGTCGCTGGCGGGCACGGTTTTCAGTAATGTGGTGGGAGTGCCGTCTACCGTGATTGTACGATGTGTTCACCCGATCCAGGTGCACCCCGAGAGAGTTTTAGTGACGGCGAAGTTCACCGGGGTCGTGCCGACGTGCTCGCCAGGATCAAACACTCCGTCATCGTTGTAAGGGTATGTTATTTTAAATCCTAACAGTGAGCCCAACTCCGATGAGATCCTTAAACGCCTATCAACGGTCAATGTCGTGAGCCCCGTGGCTTTCGAGATTGCGAGAGTGACTACACCAGGAATCTTCTCCGCGACAAAAGCTTGGAGATCTCCGAAACTCCAAAGACCGTGAGGTACTATAGCATCTTGAGTTCTACGAAATCCTGAGGTCACTGGTTCAGTTATGAGGTAGTTTCCGAAAGCCACAGGGCTTACACCCTCGACTTCTGATGTGAAAAACTCGAGCGTTTCAACGTTTTATAACATAATAATATCTTTCAATGGATACAAAAGCATTTAGCTTTAACTCTAATGCAAAGTACGCGGTCGGTGGTAAATACACGCAAAAAGACGTTGTTAACCACCTTGTACACCCAACCGTAACGGTTAGACCAGACAGTGGCTTTGCCACCAATTTCCCTAACACGTTTGAGAAATATGTAGTTCCAAAGACTACTAGTCAAGATGTAAGATGGGAGTTTTCCCATATGAACTTCTGGCAGAACCAGCTAAATTTCGCTGTATGGTGCGCAACGGCCGGATGCGGAGTTTCGCATCAAGACCATTTGACATCCGAGAATATCATGCTCCGAAGTGTCTACAACTTTCACGTGTATTACACAATTAGGAGGATTCTCAAAGAACTAGGTATTCCACTGCCTCAAGACGATGGCTGGGATCCCATTTCCAGCGCATACGACCGTAAGGCGTTCGAAAGATTGTGTAGCGAATTTGGGGTATCAAAAGACGCCGACTGGAGAAACAGGAAAGTATACACCCTCCGACCAATAGAGTTTAGGGTTAGTTCACCTTAAAAGGCTTAGTATTAGTGGGGAGCGTCTGGATAAAGTTCCAATATATTTCTCAGGGCTATGGAGCGCTCGAGGGGCCACCCCACCACCAGTTAGAAAAATGGCAACATGGACTAAATATAATTATAAGTTGAATAAGATGACGTTCGGTGCTGAAGTGCTTGGTGGACTTGCGTGTAATGATGGTGATTGCCATTGGCTGCCTACTAAAGTAGCCCATGTGGAATACCTAGACCTGGGTGATACTCCACAGATGCGAAATGCGTTGGACCACATTTATGTTAGATGAAAGCACTGGATTTACGCAGGGTGGGGTTATTCGTCTCAACGAATCCATTCGCTATTCGTGATGGGCAATCCTCGCCTCACAGAAGCAAACGCGCAGCGCTATACTTGGTACGGGAACGGCCTTTGACGCACAAAAACAATTCTTGGCACTTGTCGAGGACGCCATCTCAGCTAAGGTGGACCTCCAGAAGGCGATCCAGAATTATCAAGACGTTTTGCAGACTGCCCGCACCCCGGTAGACTACGCATTTGGAATAGGTCTTTATATGGCGCCGAGCAATATGATACTACGAGACGACCCGGTTGACGGTTACAATAATCAGATCGTAGTCGCAACCACCAATCAAAAAATCGGCCGCAACGGGAACGTGAACACGGGTATCATCAAGCTCCCACCCAAGATGATCGGGCGCGGAGTTGTAAATTCAAATAAATTTGAAAAAGATTTCATAAAACCCCCAAAACACAAAATGGATACACCTCCCTCAACACAATCGAACCCAGTACCCCCAATTCGTAAATTGGATGCACCATCGAGTTCCATCAACAATGTTGAAACACCAATCGAGATTGGAAGCACAACACACGAGGAGGAGAAATTAGCGCTCGTCGTCGCCCTCGTGGCGATCGGACTATTTAAGCTTTGGTTTTAGGAACTCTCTTGCGAAGAATAGTAGGAGACCGGCGATAGCCACGATTAAAGCCCAGGTATTCTCGGCGAGCCATCCGACCGTTTTTGATAATATAGATAAGAAGAAGGAGAGGAGACCTCCTATCAAACCAGGCAGCGCGGCAGCCAACTTTCCTGCTAATTTAGCCAGGAGACTGGCGAGGGCTTTTAGTTGTTTTTTTTATCCACTCCTTGGCTCCGCCGGATGGCGCGGGTGCTGGTGCGGGTGCTGGTGCTGGTGCGGGTGCTGGTGCTGCACCAGCATTGACAGCTACAAATAGAGACGATATAGATAGAATAAGGGTCGATATAATCATGCTGAAAGCTGCGATGATGGTTACTATCGTGACGCCCTTCTCTCTGAACAGAGTGCGAAGACGCTCACCGAGTGTCGTGTCCTCGTGCAGAACCCTCGAGATTGTTTCGCGGCTCCGAATTAATTGGCCGGAATGCGTCTCACGGTTAGTCGAAGCAGCCTCCAAGCGAGCTTCTCTTTCGTCCCGCAATGACCGCAGGAGTTTGTTAATCCTCTCGGTAGAATTTCTATCGCCACGGATTTCCCCAAGTTTTCTTTC
Source organism: Conchocele bisecta (assembly GCA_029237695.1). Lineage (NCBI taxonomy): Eukaryota > Metazoa > Mollusca > Bivalvia > Lucinida > Thyasiridae > Conchocele > Conchocele bisecta. The sequence continues at coordinate 138,245,827 of CM055265.1, forward strand.
TTCTAGCGCGATATGTTTGTCCAGCGCCGTGAGTTTGGAGAGGTTATTGACCAGTTCGCCCCGAGTTGTTTGCAGAGCCTTATCGAGTCCCCGGAGTTCGCGAAGAGGTAATGGTGGGTCATATTTCGTGCCGTTCATTTCGTTGACCGTGGTTTCCACTGTGTTAATAGCGTCGGTGGCTATACGAGGGACATCGCTGAGCTCGCTCAATTCTATAGCGGAGGCCGTCTTCGCCAGCGTTTCGTCGGTAGACTGTAGGGTTTTTACCATTTGTTGAGGCAGCTGCGACCGATCATCGATCACTCCGAGAGCTCGAGCGAGGGATACTCCATATCGGTTCACGGAAGAGGGGCTGAGGAACCGGGTCGGGTCGTTCTTGTACGTCAGCAACTTCCAGCTATTACCCCATTTAACCCACAAGTCTCCTCTTTTAGTGCTGCGGAACTCCAACGTGGCATTGATGCCGTGTTTAAACACCTCACTCTCCCACCATTTCACCCGAGACTCCGTTTCCGTGAGAGGCTCCGGCTCATCCTTGGAGATCCCCGCAGTAATCTCGGCACCGCCCGCCCATGCCGGAGTTTCGGGTGGGGCCTCCCACATAGGGGCACCAGCATATGGTGCGTCTGGAACAAACAAAGATGCGCCTGGACCAATCGAAGGTGTATTTCGTGGTTCGCCTGGAACAAACAAAGGTGTATTTTGGGGTGTTGGCGTCTCTATGAAGGTCGTTTCGTCATAGTCATCGATGTCATCATCATCGCGAAAATCGTCTCTGCCGATTTCATCCATGTCAATATCGTAATCAGTCATATTTATAATTTTCTAAAAATTAATTATGTATTGAAGACAAAACCATACGGGTTTAATATAGTTTCACTAAATTATGTCTTCGAGTCAATACGGTCGCAAACTCAATCCATACCGCAGACTGCGTGAGCCCCTCGGGGCAAAAGGCGTGAGACAGAGTGTCGTTATTACGAACAACCCATCGACGATCGACCAGAACCAGCAGCTCTTGGTCCGCTTCCCCAACCTCGGAACTAACGACGTCATTGTGCCGGGGTCTGTTCGCCTCGCTTTCACTATTTCGCTGACGTCGACGGACGAGGACCGAACCGTCGTTCAGAACCTTGGTCGCGCCATCGTCAAGAAGACCATGATAAAGATTTCTGGTAATGAGGTGATGTCGATCGATGACAGCGACTGAAAGGTATACTGATGTTGTTCGAGGATGCTCGGTTCGCGTTCGGTGCTAGAAAAACCGACAAATTCTATAACCCCAAAATCACGAAGGTAGAGGTTACGATCGAGGGAGTACCCAATCAACTCTACAGCGCGGGTCTTCGCGCGCACCAGCAGTGGGACGAAGTAAGAAAGCAATTTGCTGCCGGCTCTAAGCGCTCTCCGGAGGTTGCAGCAGTTGCCAAAGACCTGCATCTCTCGGCCGTCTCCCTCGCGGAGTTCCTGAATATCAAATACGCGTTATGGCTAGACATGCGAGCCAGCGACGACGACCAAATACACGGCAACGGACGCCAAGTTGAGAACGCTAGCGAGGGTGTGACGATCCAGATAACCAAAGAGGCGGACGGAGCCGGGCCATTGAACGTGTACTTATATATAATTACAGACGCACAACTCAACATCGAAGATGGCCGATACGTCTCAGCACTCTACTAAATCTAACGATTTATTAATTAATAAATTTGAAAAAATTAAGAAAATTAGCAATCAATACCAATTCACGATTGGAGATGCCCACTCTGCCATAATATGTGGGCAGACAGGATGTGGAAAAACGGTTTTCATCCTAGACTTGCTCGAGGGCTCCTACCGCGATGCCTTTCGTCATATTGTGATCCTGTGTCCCACTGTGCGGCACAACGATACTTATCAGCGGCGCCCGTGGATATGGACCGACCCTGAGGTATACGTTATTGACCCCGGTGATAGGCTTCACGATTGGTTGCGTGGTTTATACCAAAAATTCCAGGGTGAGCCCACCCTATACGTGATTAACGATTGCTCGGCCAAGGCGGCGATGACCAAAAAGAAGGACATGCTCTCCGAGCTCTCATTTTCTGGCCGCCATGCTAGGCAAAGCGTATGGATATCCACTCAAAAGTATAACGCCGTCCTCAAGGATCTGCGCGAGCAAACGAAATGGGTCGCCCTCTTTCACTGCAAGGACCGAGACTCATTCGATGACTGTCTTCGAGAGAATGACGTTATCCTAACGCGCGAGGAGCGCCTGGAGGTTCGACAGATGCTTTCGGAAACTAAGCACGCCAAGCTTTTGCTAAAGACTGATCAACCAACTACTTACGAAGTTATCAATTAATTTTATAATTAATTAGCAATTACTGAACAAATGCTGAACAATGCTGAACAATGCTTAACAATGCTTAGCAATTACTGAACAAATGCTGAACAATGCTGAACAATGCTGAACAAATGCTTAACAAATGTTGAAGAAATGCTGAACAATGGTTAACAATGTTAACAATTTGGTGCTCCGCTGCGAGCTTTGTTGCGAGCATAATGGTGATCATAAGTATCGGGTGGTGCGCTTGGCAATATGTTAAAGTGATGAGACTTGTTAGAATAGTTAAATTAATTTTAAGAAAATTGAACTGCGACGAACTTCTCGATCAGCTAATAGAAGAAACCTCAACTCCGACTGCCAACATCCTGAAAGATAATGATCCGACAGAGCAATCGGAATCAACTCCAACTCCAACGACTCCGAATGAAAATGAAAATGCGGCGCGACGAGAGCGGCTAGCTGCGCTGGTTGCTGGGGGACAATCGGAGCATTATCTCGGTAGGCGTCTCTCAGTTTTTCAGGTGGATAAGATGTCAGATGCGGAGATCGATAAAATGTATGCGTGATACGAATCTAGGTTAGGTGCGGATCGGCGGATCGGCGGCTATTCATTTGTACGTTAAACAAACAAAAGTTAAACAAGATAAAATACTCGCCGAGCTTCGAGAGGCTAAACAGTCGTTGCAATCGGGGACGGAGACAGCAAAACATCTGAAGACAGAGTTGAGTACAACAACACCCCCAATTCACGAATTGGAAGCACACTCAACACCCAATCGAGGTTGGGCGAATCCGATTGAACCCAAATTCGTGAATTGGAGTTGGGTTGTTGGTGGTGGTCTGGCAGTTGTTGGTGCCCTGTGCGTGTGGAAATACCCCATATTATCGAAAAAACAACCAGCCAGTGTTCAGAAGAAAGTTACGAAACACCAATCGCGATTGGATGCGCCCCATTTAAACATTGATCGCGACCCCTTTTATATGCAATAATTATAAATGGCTGAACAAGATGGTAAAATGTTAGTGAATGCGCTTTATCACGCCGTGGTGATATCGGGTTTCAGTATCGGGTTTGCTCGACTATCAAAGATGGCCCTAGGAGGATCCGCTCCCAAATTGGACTTTACTGCGAGAGACGTAGGGCTCGCGACCTTAGATGTAGCGGCCGCAGTTTGGACCCGAGATTATCTAGTTAAAGCTGGAATTCTACCAGTTCTATATGGAAATAAATGGCTTCAATCGCAGTAATAGTAGGTGGTGCGCTTGTAAACGCATTGGCGTTCAGCGGTAGCAACTTTATATTCTCTAAAATGAGAAGCTCGAACATGGATGAGGAGCGTAAGCGTCACGATTTAGCTGTAGAACAACTCAATAGCGCAAAGGAAGCGTGGTCGAAAAAACGAACCGCCCATCTGGACTGGGTCAATGAAGAGCTTCGCCGCGAAAATCACGCCGCACAAACTTTTCAGAACGTTGAAGAAGCCAACCGCGAGTACGCGCTGGCATATCGGCACAAAAGTCTCGCGCCGCTGGATCGCGAGCCCCAACTTTCAGATTTCTATGTACCGTCAGAGCCCCAAAAAGACCGCGAGATCGCGTTCATCGTCGTGGGAATGGGTGTGGTGTGGCTCGTCGGCTACTATATTCAATCGAGATTTTAAATTAATATTTTAAATAACTTTTTTTTATATATTATATATAGAACGATGTCAGTTGACAAACTTTATTTTGCTATGATTGATGTAGGCTACACTGCCCTTAAACACCGCATAGCTGGTGCAAAGGGTATGATTCGTCTGGCCAGAGATTCTCTCGAGACGTGGCGGGAGGACGAAAAAGCGGCCACCCTTTTCGCAAAGCGGATGTTAGATTCCTCCACCAATCCTGGGGGATTAGATTTTCCTAAGTTCTTTCATAACTTAACCCCCAATCGTGATTGTACTTCCAACAAAGGTTTATTATTATCGACGCAGTTACCGGACGATCTGGCGAGGGCATGTTGGAGATTGTCCGATATATTAGAATACATCGCATACGATGAACACGCGCAAACTTAATACCAAACTATCGGTTCGCCTAATGCGCAAGCTAGCGAACATGTACTATAGCCCCCACGGCTACTGGAAGGGACTCGCTGCCATCAAGAACCTCGCGGCGGCGACCAAGGTTTCAGAAAACGTTGTCAAGGAATGGCTCAAGAAGCAGGCCATCTGGCAGATCTATTTACCCGCGCCTCACAATATTCCGCGCCCGAAATTCGACGTGCCGGTGCCGAACCAAGTTCACCAAGCGGATCTCCTGTTTCTCCCTCACGATCGCGTCGGTCGTAAGACGTACAAGTACGCGCTGACAGTCGTTGGCGTAGCGAGTCGTTATAATGGGGGCTGAGCCGTTGGCCACTAAAGAGTCTAAGGAGGTGGCCGAGGCTCTCTCCCGAATATATAAGAGGAGTCCTGTCAAATGGCCGAATCTTCTCCAGGTCGATCCCGGCTACGAGTTCATAGGGGCGGCGTCTTCTCATCTAATTGTCTAAGCACGGACGTTTATCTGTCAGACACCGGCCAGAACGTGCGTCAATAACCACCGGGACCAGGGGATCGTGGAGCGGTTTCAATCGAACCCTGGCTGAGAGACTGTTCGGACACCAATACGCTAAAGAACTTGTAGACCCTCATTCGCGATCGACCGAGTGGGTGGCCGGACTGCCCGCCGTGGTCTCCGCATTGAACGGAGAGGTGACCAGATTGATAGGTAAGAAGCCCGTAGATGCTATCAAGTTTAAAAGGGTGTACGAGCGAGCCCTCTGCCGTCTCGCGCGGGCGACCCGTTGGTTTAGAGGAGCAACGGCTTCCATCGGATATTGACGTCCGGTACCTCTATCAACCGGGAGAGCTCGAAGGTGGCAGCCGCCGCGCGACTGATCCCATGTGGTCTCTCAATGTATATCATCTAGATCGATCTGTTACCAAGCCCGATGAGCCCGTGCTCTACTATTTGGATGATGGGCCATCTCGAGGGTTTGTTCGCGAAGAACTTCTTGCGGTGCCTTCTGACACCCAGCTACCCCCGGATCGTCAGAGTCTTTAGTATTCTCTCAGAGTTCTTTGTTTTTTTATCTATCCTATAGGCTCGGTGTGTAACCCGTCTTCCATCACTCTCCTCTTGTCGTAGTACGCCGAGAGTCCTAATTTTTGTTGACAGTACGTCTTCATCACCCCGTTAATCATTCGGAATCCCCTGTTCTCCGCCATATCCCTACCCCCCTTCGAGAGCACTCTTATACCTTCCCCAAGTCAGATCGTTAGATCTCTTCGACATCCCCTTGGCCGAGTGCTTAGATTTTCCATCACCGCTCACGTAGTAACACTTGCTACACAGAGCGATGGCTCTATCCCCTTCGAATTCCAGCTTGAACAGTCCCGGAGTTCTGTTGCTCCACACGTCCCACGCCAACCACTCGGTCTTCTCCTTAGTGAACTTTCTCTTCATATTCTTTCTCACCACCGCCTCCAGATACCACTTTAGCAGCGGGGAGTATATGATCATCTTCTTGGCGGACATTGCCCCCACGAGCTTTCTCTGTCCTTCGACTCTTTTCCTCCCGGTCCCGGCCAGGTAGTCCTTCATGTGCTGCGGAACCTCGTTCTCATCGACTTCTCGATTAACGAACAGCGGTGACATTTCCGAGAACTTGTCTCTCAACGTTTCCGGGACCTCTATATCCAACTCCGCAAATCCGAACCACTTTTCACTCCTGACCTACCTCACGAAACGGTCTATATACGACTGACTTTCCGGGTCGTCACACGTCCATATCTGCTCCTCCCCGCACGGCATGTCCTTCGACAGAGTAGATAGGTACAGAGCATTGGCATCGTACCCCAGCACCGCCTTGCACATCTTCTCCTCCCGACTCCCCACCTGACCCCTGATCGTCGACCTTCCAGCCTCGGCGTATCTGGAGAATACTATGGACGGACCACCGACCAATCCCTGCTTCATCATCTCGTAAGTTTCAGACTTCGGTGACCACTAGCTCGGGCGTGTCCGCCTTCCCATCGATCGACCCGCGGAGGTAGGTACTGAAGGGGAAACACCGGGGCAGAGACACAGCATCCTTGAGTATATCCATGCCTCTTCCCTTGTAGAACTCCGTCATTTTAGTCAGAGCCTCTAGGAACGGTCCTACATCCAAGTCGTTGTAGTGTTGCAACCATTCCTTGAACGTCTTCATCCCCTTTTCTCGGAATACCTTCTTACACTCTTTCCACTCGGACAACGACAGTAGGAACTCATCCTTCAACTTCGAGTACCACTCGGGATAGTCTGGCAGCCCCGGATGGTCGAGCTTGTCCGCGCTATCGAACCACTCGTATGGAAAGTGAGACTTTACTGTTTTACAGTCGTACGCCTTAACCCACCGGTCGTACGTGGTACCGGGTCCCAGATACTGGATGATGTCGAGAAATCTAAACTCCGGGGTAAACAGAAACATCGTCGTGCTGGCTCTCTTTCCAACCATCACCTTATTCACGGTGGCCGCCAACTTCTCTACTTCTCAAGTACTGCTTGATGAGGTTCAGGTCGTACCTGCTACAGTTGAACCCCACCACCGGGACTTGGTCAATCCAAGAAATAATCTTTGCTTGCTGAGACTTCGATAACATATCTATGTCGGCCGGCAGATACTTTTTCCTAACCCCCTCCCTGATTGCCTTGCCTCTCATCTGCAGCTCGGTCACGAACTTCTCGACTAGCGTGTCGGGATCTCGTTCGCATAGGTGTGTGATCCCTTCATGCATCGTATCCCCCCCCAACGACACCGATATAGGAACGTGCTCGACCTCGAAGGTCAGGTCTTTGGTGGGTCGCGTGGTTTTAGACTTGTCGAGATACGCCTCGAAGTCGTAGACTATCTGGTGAGGCTATAGAGTCGTCTCCTCCTCGCGTGGCGAATGTGGATAGTAGGTATTCACCTCATTCAACCACTCGCACTCCCACATCACCACCAGCTCGTAACCCGCCTTCCTTATCTTGGCGTCTTGAATTTTCGTCATCTTGTACAGCGATCTCGCGTTACCTCTCATGCAATGCCTCGGACACCCGTGCCAGTAGCATCCGTGAAACTGAAACACGGTCTCGGTCTCGTGACAGTAACCGTCGACCGGATCACCGGCCACCCATCTCTCACCACCGTGACCGCAGTTGGCGTGATGTATGTGTTTTCCCACCCTCTCCTCTTCTCTGCTCAACCATTGAATCGACCTCACACTCGCTGACCCCTTATGATAGAACGCCTTCTCGTAGGCCGACTGTGGTCTCTCTACCCTCTTACCTGGACATGTCACCACGGTCTTCCCACCATGCAGTGGTCGCGTGCCTGTGCATGTTACACGACTTTGTGAACCGTTGTTGACATCCGGTGCACCCGTACTCGTTCGTCATCTTGCGAAGATTCGTTATGAGGAACGAGTGACCTCCAAACATTCCTATCGTCATTGTCTTCCCCCCAACCACGTCGTAATTTGCCGGAACCTTCATGAGGTACCACACTCCATCGGCGGTGGGCTCGTACACGCGAATACCCAGCTTGAAATGCTCTTCGACCTTCTTAATATCGTCCAGGGGAATTCCCTGGCTACCCGGTCCGTTATCATGCCCGAGATATTCGCGAGCCAGAGCTCGTGCCTTCTAGCAACAGCGGTCTGGTCTCCCTCCACGGTGGATGGCTATGCAGCTAAACAGACACAAGTAGTCGTCGTACGTGTCGACGGAATACATTCCCTTTTTCTGTCTTAACCAGTCTGGGAGTTTTCCCGCTCCCATGAGAAGTTGTTGCGCGTCGATGATCATCTTCACCTCGACCGATATCCAACGAACGAAGGTCCATTTTGTGTTTGGTCTATCGACTTTGTCGATGTCCATTTGACCTTTCTCTCTATCGGATATCCAACTCTCGGCTTTGGCGATCTCGTTTATCCACGGACTGCCCTTTGATTGTTTGTGATAGATCATAGTAGCGTCGGTCTCTATGTTCTTAATACGATACGAGCACGAATACCTCAGATAACATGCCGTGGTCATCTCTGGGCGAATTTTATTCATTATGCGATTAGCGATCTCCCCGTCTACCCCCCTCTCGAAAGTCCATACTATCTTCCTCCTACCCCTATAAACAGTCTCCCTAACTTCGGCTTCTTCGGCGAGAATCCTGGGACCCTCCTCCACCAAAGCTCTGGCGATATCTCTCCTCTTCTTGGGAGGTCTCCCACCAACCCTTGATAAATCTTATTGTAGTACGCCTTGTATAGGGGTTTTCTACGTGCGCTGTGATCTTCTTTTACACGCTGCGCGTAAGCGGTGGCGCGCAGACTGGCCGTCGTCTCGTTCTCCAATTTCTCGGAGCGTTTTTCGGGGTCGGCGGGCAGTCATCTGGTCGAAACCGCACGCCGCAGCCTCTCCTCGTAGACGACGGCTCGCGCGTCACTTATCCTATCTGCTATATCTTTCTTGATTCTCAAACCTCTTAGGGAAATTCCCCAACTCTTAGCTTGCTCTCTCATTGCTTTATGGTAGGCATTATACTGAGTATAACCAATAGATTTTTTATCTTCAATAGGGTGTAAGTTTATATTTTATTCGTAATAAATGTATGACAGATTGTTGTAATATACTTAGTATAACTTATGGATAACTTGTCTTTAATAGGGTGTCAGTTTATATTTGTGACAGATTGCTGTAAAATACTGAGTATAACTTATAGATTTCTTATCTTTAATAGGGTGTCAGTTGTTATTTTATTCGTAATAAAAGTATGACAGATTGTTGTATATATATACTGAGTATAACATAGGGATTTCTTATCTCTAATAGGGTGTATCTTCTCATGTCATAAATATATGGTCTCGCGGTAGTAGTATATAAGAGTCACAAATGATACCATCATGCTGTGGAAAGTACCGCGCGTAGCCGGTACCTTCCAGAGGTGATGGTATCATTGTGACTCTTATATACTACTACATAAATTACATTGAAACCCATCTAAAGTAGACACAATGGGGTCCCCAGGGTGTTCGGTTTAGAGGGGCTCCACTGCATGACGTTACGGAATGTATGGTAAATACATACAATGGTGTATCTGGCATAGACAATGTGCCAGGTATCAGGGTTTATCCGTACTCGAAAACTACTTTCACCGACATGTTATTGGTCGAATGATGCCATGCGATGTTACCGAATGACATTGTCTGTTGCTGGGACGGTACACACGTTCACGTTTTCAATGTATTGGCGCCGTCATAACTTCAGAAACACTTCGAGTTTAATTTTAAAGTATTCCATGTATTTGTTTTTCTTGCAACGCAGCTATTATTTGCGTAATACAGGGGACATGGATATTTTTTATTAATTATTTCCCACGATATAACAATTCGTTCCACGCGAATTAACAATTCGTTTCCATGAAATCACAATTCGTTCCCTAAATTTAACAATTCGTTCCCTCGAATTAACAATTCGTTCCCACGATATAACAATTTGTTCGCACTAATTAACAATTCGTTCCCGTGGGAACGAATTGTTATTTCGTGGGAACGAATTGTTAAATTGAGGGAACGAATTATTAATTCGTGGGAACGAATTGTGAATTTGTGGAAACGAACTGTTAAATTGAGGGAACGAATTGTTATTTCGTGGGAACGAATTGTTATTTCGTGGGAATGAATTAATAAAAAAAAGATTTCTACGTCCTCTGCGGTGCTCCGTAGCGTACAGCATGCAACATGATTGATTAACCCTTTGAACCCGAAAGCCTGCTATAGCGGTTTATGCAAACAGTGCAGATCCAGATGAGCCGGTTCGTAAAAGCCGTCTCATCAGGATTAGCATTTTTTTTAAGTAGTTTCCATATATTTGAGAACAAAAAACCCATTTCATAAATGAACTAGTCTGAAAACCATTTTGTGACGGTTGGATTGGTGACAAAATTAACATACCAAAATCCATTCCAGTTACTTAGGGGTGAAAGGGTTAAAGTATAATTGGTTCTACAAGTTTCGGTGACATTTGGATAGTCAAACAACACGACTGCCACTCTCATCGTATTGACCTTCCTCTAATAATGGGTATTTAGTGGCGGCTTTGGGTTGTTTATGACAATTTTTATTTCTCCGAATTCCTGGTGGTTTCTAAACATAATTGAGACACGCCAGGCGAGTTTGTACCTTCGAACGGACATGTGCGTGATTTCATTAAATACAGTTACAAAATGTACAATATGTTTCATAAATAAAGCCAAAAGTTTACAACATTTTCAGAGTACAAGCGGAATTATACTCTGAAAATGTTTTCATCTTTGGACGCCATTTACGGAAAATAATGTAAATTTTGTAAACGTATTTCATGAAATTACGCAGATGTCCAAAATCACAAGGCGTGTCTCAATTATGGAACTTGTAAGTTTAACCATTTTCCCATTCCTGCTACGCGTTTTAGCTTGTGTTTTTTTTATTTCATGAAATTTGGTGTCAAATAATAAGTTTATGACAAAACATCGAAACAACGATTTCCCTATGGAAATTTAACATTATAGTAGTATTGTGTGAAAACGTCTATGGGGATTTAACATGGACGAAAATGTCAAAACAAATAGTTTTCAAAATTTAACTTTTCTTGGTTAGATCAGTTCCAGCCGCCTATTTCACCAAAATTGCACAAAGTATACTTATCTTCCTAAGTACACGTTGAGGGAGAAATTTTCAATTTAAGGATACACTTAAATTATTTGTATTATACTAAATTTACTACATTATCACAGCAACTATGAAAAATCACAATATATAAAATCTCCGTTTTACCAGTCTGTGTTTTACAAGTTGACATATTTATGTAACACTACGCACTTTTGTAAACAATGGTGGCGGGAAATCCAATTTCTTTACCAAATCATTTTCGGCACATTTTCAGTGATCTATTCCGCTATCTTAATCTGTACAACCCAAAGCGGAAGAAGAAAATTGACCAACGACTGACGAAAATGATTTCCTGGTGGCCATTCAACAAATTTTCAAAAATATTCTGTACCCCCACCCACTAAAAATATATGTACCCAGAAGACTCTAGCGATCAACTCAAATGCTCAAATATAAGCTCAATATGCCAGTACAAACCTACAAATATACGAATTGTAATATGCACATACATGACTACGCATAATAAACTGTATTGCAGATGGGTAATCACCTGAATTAGGCGTAAATCCTGTTTAACCTTGTTGACAGTTCAGTTGTAAAAGTCACACGAACTCAATACTGACAATAGTTCGGCAGAAATGTTAGCATGTTTTTAAATGTATAAACGCAATTAACTGTTGAAACTACACATAGAAAGCAATACACTTGTTAAAATAAACATTAGGGCTGTGTACATGTACACGTGTGTAGAAAAAGACCCGTTAATCTCAATTTGAAATGTGAATATTTTTAAGCGGAGTTACATTTCTTCAACTTCATTTGGTGTGAGGCGGTTATCGATGACGACAACAACTAGCTGACGTATTGCAAAACATCACTGTTTGTGATATGCTCCGACGTTGCAGAAAGTAGGGAGCACACTTTAATGCATTACAATGTGGATAACCATGCTTTGTTTTTCGATTTGGAGTGGTATGTGTGAGGTTTTATGGTCTGTGAATCAGTTTTATGGTCGCCGTAAAACTGATTCACGTACCATAAAACCTCCCACATAGTGCTCCAAATCGAAAAACAAAGCATGGTTATCACCTAGGTTATCGGCTATTTTAAGAGGTTTTCCATGGATGTATGGTACATTTTTACTCCAAATGGTTCGATTGGGTGAATATTCCGGAGGCGAATAATGGCTTACACTGGTACTGGAGATAGTTTGGTAATTTATCTTCCACTGGTCTGTCGCACATCCTGATTATATTACGAAATATCACGATTCTGGGATATTCAATTTGTTGCACTACAAGAAAATCGAATGTTTCTTCAATTAATATTCACAACTGCAGTTCTGGTTAAGGCCACAATTAAAACCGTGGCATTCAATTAATTTGATCAGCTTGAGGGTACTTCTTGTTAGCAACATAACGCATGCTTGCAGCGATAACGTTCGGCACTTGCAAGTGTAATGAGCAGAAGTCCAAAAGCAACACATGAATATCGCTGATCCGCTTTGATAGAGAATCAGGCTGTGCCTTGCAACTAAATTGATGTCTATATGCCAATATATACAATCAGCAGTATGGATCGTGAGATCCGACTCTTAAGGAGCTGTCTCGCCAGCATCTTCATTGTGCATACAATTCCTAGTTGTTCGGGTGAAAGTAATAATACTTCTGTGATGATAATACCAGATAGTGATTGACTAGCATAGACTTGTTTTGGACTAGCTCATTAAGCATATGATGGATATGTTATGCCCCCTGTCTCTGTAGAGCCGGAAGGCATATAGCATTTGGACTGAGTGTCCGTCCGTAAGTCTGTTAGTGTGTGTGCCCATGGGTCCGGTTAAGACGTGTGTCGAAGCTTCTCAAATATGCCACCGGGTGCATTTACGTGCCGACAAGCAAACTATTCTTGTGTACAAAGCTGCACAAATTCTGTAGATCTTGATGAGACGGCTCGTTACAAGCCGTCTCATCTAGATACAATGTATACAGGTTTTTTTTTCAAATGCTATATTTATGGTCTGTAAACTAAAGAGTGATCACATTTTCCAGGAGCAGACAGTCAAGCCGAACTGACACTATCTTGCGGCGCAGAAGCAAAATCAGAAATATCGACACGTAGCGACAAAGTATTTTGTGGCTCCACCATCGAGACGACAACGACAGAGGAGATCACCACTACCGCTGAGACCACGACTCAGGACACGAGTATATGTGTGTAATCGTTATAGTTCACACATTGAATTTTTAATAAATTAGTTTATTAAAATGTCAAGATGTGACCTATGACTGTCTTATTGTTTGTCCCGCCACCATCGCGCGCACATGTTATGTTTGAATGGAACGCCGTCCTATGCATGCTTTCACGATACGTGAGTGTCGGTTTGCCACCGAATCGATCGTACACACGCACTGACATGATACGCGTCACGGGAAATTACGTCAATAAGGCGGAGCCTCTGGTTCTAAACATAACGTTTCACTTATTTAAACATTTAATTAATAATTTAAAAAATGTTGGCGAAAGCGTCGCAATATGTGATTAATTGAGATGAACTGTTATGTGTTCATTGGTCGAGAAACCTTGGAAAACAATAAAGTTTATTAATTACTCAATTTCGGGTACATGTATAAGAAAAGATAATTATACAGATTGCGATTTCGATTTATGGTTATTCTTGAAATCCGGGTTTGAGGAATTATTGTGCGTTTGGTTGGCCATAGTACATAATTGAAACAGGCCATATGATTTTGTACCTTCGGACATCTGCGTAATTTCGTGAAATACGTTTACAAAATTTAGAATATTTTCCGTAAATGGCGTCAAAACTTGACAACATTTCCAGAGTACATGCGCAATTATATACATCGTTCATGAGCTGCGGGCAGTTGGTCACAGGTACATGTTAGTGCTGAAAGTGATGAAATACGTCGATTAGTAAAAATATAATTTAGACAATGCATACTTCAAATGAAGTGCATCGGCCGCGTGCCGGAGCACTTGGACGTACAAAGGGATTAAATAAATTATTAAATTAACATAAATATTATAGATTTGCATTTCTGAATCCACGTTTACGTATTTATCAGGAAATCAGGAATTATTAAACAAAATAATTTACAATATTGAATATATCAATAACTTGCTTTGAATTTCCTTTTTGTGCGAAATCGATTGTTATTTATTTCATGTTTTGTTCACATAAATCGCAACTGGGGCCCGTTTCACATACAACAAAGCCAAGGACATACCTTAGGCCAAACCAGGGGCCCGTTTCACTAAACTTCTTACGATTAAAATGTTCGTAAGTTCAAATTCAAGATCGTCTGTAAATTTCAATTTATGGATTTACATATGCAGCCTATAAATGTATATCCAATAATTATTTACAAGAAAACATTGTTAATGTCAAATTTACAGACTATCATAATTTTGCACCTACGAACATTTTAGTCGTACGAAGTTTAGTGAAACGGCCCCGGGATTCTCTGGAAACATGGTTCTAGATGTGGTACAGTATTATCATTCCACAACTAAAACTGTCATGTTTCACAAAGTGTGCTTCCAGCTGCATGAATAGAAGAAATGAATCACCAACAATATCTCCCCATTTATCACAGTCGCCGATAATAGAATAAAAACACAAACCACTGGGAATTTAATGAAATACAGGTCATATATGTGATTTTTCGACCATAAAGCGAAACGCCACATTCACAGTCACCTGCGCTAATCTTGCCAATATTTGTCAATTTCTTTATTTCAAAATACTTGAATATTGTGTTTGAAATCAAGCAATGTGATTGGCTGAGTCTGAGCTGTGCTCAGGCTCAGACAATCACAGTGCTTGATTGCGAGTTGGCATTGCATTGACATTTAATATTGTGCTTGAAATGAAGCAATGTGATTGGCTGAGTCTGAGCTGTGCTCAGACTCAGACAAGCACAGTGCTTGATTGCGAGATGGTCAGAAACGTTCAACTTGATAATTTTGGCAAGATTAACGCAGGCGATAGTGTACTCGGGGCCGTTTCACTAAACTTCGTACGACTAAAATGTACGTAAGTGCAAAATTATGATAGTCTGTAAATTTCACATTAACAACGTTTTCTTGTAAACAAGTATTGGATTCATATTTATTGAGCATAGGCTGCATATGTAAATCCATCGGTTAAAATTTCCGGACGATCCTCAATTTGCACTTACGAACATTTTAGTCGTACGAAGTTTATAGTGAAACGGGCCCCAGTAGCCGATTTCACCAACATTGCAAAGTATACTTTTCTAGCAAAGTATACTTTGTGGGAGTAATCATTTACTTTTTCCTGAAATGCATTATTTCATATAGAACTAACAACTGCATATATTTGACGATTAAAAGTATGCAGAATTATTAAAACAAATAATTTTAAGATAAATTTATTAATTTTTATTATACTGAATTTATTGCATTATCACAGCCAATTTGGCTGTGATAAAGTGATACATTCAGTATAACTTATAACAATTAATAAATTTATACTAAAATTGAAAATTTCTTCCTCAAAGTATACTTTGCGAGAAAAGTATACTTTGCAATGTTGGTGAAATAGGCTACAGGTCATCTGAGAGACGGTGCAATGTGTTTCAGATGATGTCTCAATTCAATGCGTGGTATTTTGCTTTATTACATATATGAACTGCCTGTGACCTATATCAATCAAAGGCACCCTTTTGTTTGATCAAGTTCGAACGATTGTGTGCTTTGTTCTACCATATGCTAGATACAATTTGGTAATATATTTCCGCGATTATTGTAGAGGAAAACAGAATTTATGATATAAAACGCGATTTAGTTGTGAAATAGTTGTATTAGACAACATAGGAAAAGTAGATTTCCATTTACACTGTAGTGCATTTTTTAACGAACTGTAAATTAGTTTAAAGTAACCAACGTTAGTTACTTGTGAATAATTCCAGCACAAAAATATTTACACAATTCCCTAACATTTGATTGGCCCGTAGCAAGTCTCTGTCCAAAATTTATATCCCAGTAAACTACCACGCCGAACTACTTTTCGTAATCGTGAGGCGCAGTTAAAATAATTCTTAAGAAAACGGAAAATAAACACATTTTCTTGATGAATTTATTTCAAATGTCGGAATTATAAGGAATGAATGGCCTTTTTGTGGAATTTATCGGGGATATAAACTTGGAAAAGTCGCGGGAATACTGGACGAGGCCTTAAAAAATTACAATTTTCGAAAAAAAAAAAATATATATATATTTGTTTGTTTTTTTCGAAAATTGTAATTTTTTATCACTTCGTCCAGTATTCCCGCGACATTTCCAAGCTTATACCCAGATAAATTCCACAAAAGGGCCATTCATTCCTATGATAATATTCACATTTTTTTACCAGACCAAGATTGTTTCAGGCGACTTATGGGAACAATAATTGTTACACTCAGAAATACGATACAAACTTATAGTTAAATTTGTTTTCTTAAAGGTACATGCCCACTCAGTAGGCACAAACTGCTCTTTATATCAGAGACATCATCTGGGACATTTTCTGGCAAAGAAACCCACATTAATTCACCCTTACCCCACGTATTGATTGGCATTATTATCATTTTATATCAGACGTAAATTTATACACTGATATCAGGGGCGATAACCGTGTTTCATTAAAATTTTATCGGATATTACTATTTATTCTCTATATTTATTTTTTGGTGTGCATTGATCATAGTTTATAATCTGTCGAAAATATTATTTGTTTCAGGTGACACATTTAATTAGTATAAATAATTAAAAAATACCATGCCTCATTTGCGTATGCAGATAGTGTAATACCACCGCGAGTCACTATCAGTAAAATAAATATTACTAAATGATTATGTCTGTATAGCGGGCACTCGTAATTTTTAGAACTGGTGGAATAGTGACAACATTATATATGTATTTAATTCCTATACAAAACTGTGTGTGTCTACTGAGTGGCACGTACCTTTAATCTGTTTTATCAGTTTCTGCGCACATCTGTGACGCAGCCCTTTAAATGGCGGGAACCGACTTCTATCGTCGGCTGACGTTTCAGATTTGTATTATTTCTTTAAGAAAACATGTTTTGGCAGTACATGAGAATCGTCTCCTGTGGAGACGATTCTCGTGCACTGTCAATGCATATGTTTGTTTCGAAAAAGGAAATGACATCTTAAGGGGTTTTATTGCCATTAGAACATCAGACTTTCCGTATGTATCCGCACAATAATAGCTCGCGAGCGGTCTTCCTTCAGCGTTCCACTAATGTCTTTCAATACGGATTGCTTAATTAAAAAAACAAATTTGCTGTGTGTGTTTCTTTTTTATTGTTTCATTTTATCTTTTGTTTCGTTCATTGGGTCAGGCGCACTCACGGGCACATGACAAACTCCATTGGTTTGGACGATACCTAATACATTGTATCTGCTCAACATGACATTTTGTGAATACTAGAACAGCATACCAGTATAGAGAATACCAGTAGCCGATTTCACTAAAATTGTAAAGCATACTTATCTAGCAAAGTGTACTTTGGGGGAGTAATCATTTATTTTTCCAGAATTGCATTATTTCATATAGAACTAACGACTGCATTTATTTGATGATTAAAAGTATGCAGAATTATTATACTGAATTTATTACATTATCACAGCCACATGGCTGTGATAATGTAATAATTTCAGTATAATAAAAAATAATAAATGTAGCCTTAAATTCAAAATGTCTCCCTCAAAGTGTACTTAGCAAGCTAAGTATACTTTGCAATTTTGGTGAAATAGGCTACAGACCAGCGATACAAGTTTAGTGTCGTATTTTTTATCAGGTTTTTCAGACAAGGCACATGTAGGAATCGCCCGAATTCCAAGGCTTGCCGTTTCTAACCGAATCTGATAATAAACACGATATTAAAGGGGATATTATTCAGTGGAATGGCTTTCTGTTTTTATCAGGTAACCTGCCCTGTATTGACCGAATACGTACTGACTGATAACATATTATTGTATCCGGCATTGACCTGATATCAACATCCGGGTTACAACAAAGTGAAAACTCACGTTCCATTGGTCGGTTGACGTCACGTGACGTTACCGAATGACGTCAGTGTAATGCCGTAACGTAAACAAGTCCGCGTTCTGTCCACAGAATACGACGTCATCTAATGTCATTTTCGAGCATAAAACGTTACCTGATAAATAGAATACCAGGCTAGTGTATTTTGATATCAAGTTTATCAGGCTCGGCTCGGAAACGGTAGGAATTCCTCGGCAAGCCTCGGAATTCCTACGCGTTTCCTAGCCTTGCCTGATAAACTTAATAGCAAAAGACACTAGCCTGGTATTCTCTGTATCTGGTAACTTCTTACATGTATGCGACTGTGCCAGTACAACGCAGTTGTTGAAAGGAAGTCCGAACTCATTTGTGGCCGTGACTGGCGAAATGGGGCGTATGGTAATCATTTTGTAATCATTGTAGCTCATGATCAAATAACAAACTATCGCAGCCTGAATCGCATTCTATGTATTTCTGCAGGATATCGATAATTCTCAAATGATCGCATGAACTTGCCACTACAATATTGACGTTAAATCATTATTTCACTTTTGTATTATACGAGGTTGTATCCGACCTAGGAAAAGCAGCTGTAATTCGATATTATTTGCATAAATATGTTCTAGCTATGTTACTTTAGCAAGATAACAAATATTTCTCAAATGAACATGTGCACTTTCACATTAGTGTTATTAAAATCGCGGAATGTGTTATGATACGAGGTCGTGTCCGACCAAAATGAGAAGCCGTGTTCATATAATATATAGAGTTATACCGATGAAAGCCGAAACACGCCGAATGTCTGTGGTCACAGCCACGTGTATGTCGCGTCATTTTTAGCTACATGTAACGGCAAGTCACGTATTTCGAAATAATTCCAGCACAAAAATATTTACACAATTCCCTAACATTTGATTGGTCCGTTGCAAGTCTCCGTCCAAAATTTATATCCCAGTCATGCCGAACTACTTTCCGTAACCGTCAGGCGCAGTTAAAATAATTCTTAAGAAAACGGAAAATAAACACATTTTCTTAAATAATTTATTTAAAATGTTGGAATTATATAAGGAATGAATGGTATTTTTGTTGAATTTATCGGGGATATAAACTTGGAAAAGTCGCGGAAATAAGTCCAAGTTTATACCCCGATAAATTCCACAAAAAGGCCATTCATTCCTATACACAATCATTCAGCCGAAAGAATGGCCTCGCACCTAAAGCAACTGTCGGCCTATTCAGATGGGGAGTAGTATAGAGGGATTCAAAATGATACCACCTAACGAGGGTATCATTTCTCCACCCTATATACTACTCCACCACCCCCCGAAAAATCAAAAATTGGTTAACGAGGAAATTGTCTCCCACTAAAAATTGGACGTGAAAAAAAAAAACATAATGTTTTTCAGACAGTAAATTTAAGTATAGAGGGATTCAAAATGATACCACCTAACGATGGTATCATTTATAACCCTCTATACTATTCCCACCACCCCCAAAAAATCAAAAAAATTAGTTAACGAGGAAATTGTCCCACCAACCACGAAATATTCAAAATTGGTGTCATAAATACATCATGTTTTTTTCACGTCCAATTGAACATATAAATTTAATAGGTTATAATAAAATATTATAACAAAATGGATAATATATACAACGAATTGGACGTTTATAATGATTTGGATGAAGGATTTTACGCTGTTGTTTCTACAGTATTAAAACACGGTAAAATGACAATACTATGTGATATCGAATACATGAAATATCAGCGTAATTTATTACGCTGCGATAAAAACGTTGCATTTACAATATTAAACCGGCAATTATGTCGCCGGTATAAGTATCAAATTTATATAATGAAGCGACTAAATAGGATCGGAGAAAACACTACCGAAACATTATCAAACTAATTTTATAAAACAGTTTAAAATCAAAGATTCGTTTACGGATATGCGTTTCTACAATATCGCTTTTAACGAAGAAATTGGAAAAATATTAGAAGAAATTGAAAATTATTGAACAGAACTAATTTATGTTATAAGCAGACGACAATGTTCCAATTACACGTGTTATGAACATGTAAATTAGGTGTCCATTTTATAGAGAGATTACACGATTACGTCTTCCAGGATGAAACATAAACACACTGTAATAGTGGTATCATTTTGAATCCCTCTATACTACTGTAATATATACTACACACAGTGGGTGTATTACACAACCCGCTATCGATATTCCGGAAGTATTTCTTACATTCTTATTGGTTGTCATGTTTTTTTATTTTTCTAATTTTTACTTTTAATAATTTAGAACGTTATAACCTATATTATTTAAATAAAAAATGAACTTGTTATATATAAAACAAATAAAAAAAAACGAGTAAAGATATTTGGTATTGCACAAACACGGTTTTAGCTTAATATATGTAAAATTAACAACAATAATTTGTCTGGGGGGACGCCTGGATAAAATGAGCGCTCAGTGCTTCCGTGCAGGCACTTGCTTCCGTGCAGACACTTCCAAGGTTGCCTAGAATTTCGACACTGATTCCTAGATCAGCTGATAGATGGGGGTGTACTGTACGGGTAGCTATTACACCAGGCTAGCCATGAGATGAGAAAGAGAAAGAGAAAGAGAAAGAACAAAAAAAGATGGCTAGCCGGGTGGGCCCAGAAGGGTTTTGCTGGCGCGGGTTCGAGCCTCGGTTAAACATTTGTTTTTTTTGTTGTTTTTTTTTAATTATTAATAATTTTCTTAATTAATTCTTTAGAATTATCAAAATTATTAATAATTAATTATTTTTTAAAACCACATTTGTAGGGATAGAAATAAAAAATAAAAAATGTTTAGCTCCAACCACGGCGCGAACCCACGACCCTCGTCTCTATAGATTATCTCCTTAACCCACACGACCATGTAGGCTGTTATGATAAACATTACCTAGTGTTGTACAATTATCAATTACGACAATGTTTCAATTACACGGGTTATGAACCATGCGTAAATTAATAGCAAGGTAAACAGAGCCGAGTGTATCAATTACACAGACGGTGTGTATAGTGTAATCCTCGACTGAATTTATAATTTTCAGTGTAAAATCCGTGGCAAAATTGCACTGGTTTCAGCTATTGTTTTCAGCTATTTTCAGCTACCACAGAGAATATATACTCGATGGCCGATACGGGGATACCACCATACAGAACATACAAGAAATCCCAAGACAGGCGAAACAAACCATACTACCTATTTTTTCGACATTTCTACCGCCGAAAGATGACCGCCGAAATAATTTTTGATAATTTGTTCTAGGAAATTTTCCAATTGAACATATAATTTCAGCTATATATAGTTCAGCTACTTCTCAAAAATGCAAGAAACGAAAAAGTTCGCAACCGCAAAAGACATGGGAATACGCTCTGTAGGAGAGAGGACGGACAAACACGTACTACTCACAAAAAATATACGACAACAATTTGGCAAGCGACATAGGCAAAGTCTGCTACACTCCAACGATAGAAGTTCCGGAGGGAACAGAAAATCTCGCACAAGGGGAGGGAATTCGTACACATTTGGAACCAGTTTCCGAAGTATTTGTAGACGACATGTATGTCTGGACACTATTGGCTGCAGACCAAGTCTCCACCACAAAAGCAGGGTCTCGATTTGTATCCGCGGCGGGCCCAGTTGCAAAAACAATTCTTTCCAACATTCGAGCCCACGCACACGTGGCCGAGCTGCCAGGTAGCATGCACGTACGCATAGTATCTATCATCTAGGTATTCTGGAGACACAACCACACTGTACAGAAGAACATGTACCACAAAATTTTGGAGACGGACAGAACCGTTCTAGACGTATTCGAGAGAAAACATCCAACAAAACCGGAACCAGAAGCTATAGTAGTGGCAAAACTAGACGTTGCCGATATAAAATAGGTAGATATCTTTTGAAAAACTCTCCCGCTTCCTAGAAAGCCTCCGACTAGACGGTATAGGGTTGTATGGAATAGATTGTACGAGAGACTACGCGGGTACACTAGATAGAAACATTTTGGAAACCCACCTACAAAACAACTGGAAAAAAGATTGCAGTATTCTAGACAATATAGGCAGTGTAGGAGCCAACTGTATATCCCTTCTAGTCCCAGATCCACCAGTCGGATCTCTTTGGAGAGGAAAATTCTACAACAAGTTTGTATGCCAGATGGAATGTGCAGGCGTCCTCGACAGTATGGGAAACAACGTGGCAAACTACTGCGATTGTCCAGATTCTAGACTAGAGAAACATTCGCGCATCCACTAGTACAACAAAAGGGAATATGCAGGGTAGAGGTGTCTCTATACGGAGTACAGGCAGAAAGATATTTCTCTAGATCTTGCAAACCAAGCGGTACAACACATACAGAAAATGGGGGATCCAGAAGACGAGAAGCTTTTTTGGAAACAACCACTCGAGAAGCAGTGGAAAGCGCTAGTTTCTGCTATACATTGCAACCTAGTTCTACTATCGAAACAGACAAAAACACTATACGCCATATATTGGGGGCATTCTGGAACACGAAGGCTATGTGGAGTATACAAAACATACCAAGACCAAGATATCCAAACATTGGAAAATACATATCTACCTCTATGGGCGTCTGCATTTGGATTTGTAGGCCTCCCTATACACGCGGTAGTATTGGACCAGGACGAAGATGGAGTAGGTACAACCCTACAAACATATAGAAAAACAGAAGGGGGAACATATCTAGCGAGAAGCAAAGCACCGTTTGCGAGACATACAAAGGAAACTCCAGAACCGTGCGAGGGTATTCGCCCACTAGTAGACACAGAGTTCGTACGTTGGCAATGGAATAGAAAGTTTTGGCATGGCGATAGAACCGGTATACCATTCCCAATAGAGAAGGTGGAGACTACCAGGGAAACCTGCCTGCTATCCACGAGAGACAGAGTTGCTCTACTGGCGGAAGAGAAATTGTTGCTGGGGGAGAACAATTGGCGTGGATCTGTGGAAAGAGAACGGGGAGCGGCAATGGAAAGAAAGCGTTTGGAGTTGGAGGAAATAGTTTGCAGACACGACAGGCGGCGAGAGATGTTGGAGGATATTGTTGCTAGAAAAACCGCATTGGAAACCAAGATAGATATACTACGAGAGTCTCTACTAGATGCAGCACACGAGTTTTCGCAAGCACAAGAAATCTACAAAACTTCTAGACATGTGGGTAGACAAGGCCAAGCCCTTTGTACCGGCCAAGATAGAGGTGTTGGGGTTCCAAATTCTACCAGAAACGGCAAACAGGGTATTTGCTGGCACAATTCTAGCAATTCGAGCAACAACAGACGACGGAGAAGAGCATCCAGGTGTGGAAATAGGGCAGACAGCGATGCTATGTTGGGCTCCAAAAACACTTGCAGACGCGATATCCACTCCAAAAATACTAGCAAAATATACAGAAATTTCTGGAAATACACCTCGAACAGCTTCATTCTACTTGTGTGGAGACATCCACTTTCCACTAGAGTTTCGACTAGAAGGATTCGACAAACCATTTGGACAACACGGATACCGTAGAGCAATACTAGGAGAGATTGTAGCTCCGAAAGGATTTGCCAAGCGGTTGGATATACTAGAAGAGGAGGAAACAGCTAGAAAACAAACGTGTACACAAGCAGACAATTCGGTAGAATATTTTGACAAGATGGAATATCTGCGGGGAAAGAAGTGGGCACTATGCGAGAAACTAGAAACCCTGCCAGTAGACACAGAATTCCGAATATCTGGATATGGAGAGCACCTATATCGCGGGAAGGAAAGATACATATTGGAAATAGGAAAAAAGGAATTGTACTGTTCGAACGCATTCGTGGAGGCCCAATTGTTGGCAAATCCCAAACTTCTGGAAAGACCCATTCTACTACGTACGCTACAACTAGGCACATCAAAAGCAAACCACAAGGAAATGCGGGTATCCATGCTGCCAGCTTTGTAGACCCCCCAAACAAAACAACTATGCAACACAAAGAGCTACTCCATGTAGAAAGGGTCGCCAGGGTGTATGGACTCGCTAGGAGTTTTTCTTTTTTTCCTCCGGTTTTGGCGGACTGTTTGGTGGGGTGCGCGAACTGGGCGTCGGGATCTCCATTCTTCCAGATTCTACAAGACTAGGAACACGAATGGGAACAGTGGTTTGCAGACCGCGTACGCCACCACGAGAACCCCGAGCCACCACTTCGCATTCTCTACGGTTTGTTTTTTCCAAATGTCGTGTACCTCTGTTCGTCTTTCTTCGGACACTCGGAATCGATGTTTTTCCAAAACGGCTGGCATCGTCGGAAATTGCGTCCAACAGCCTGCGTTCCAGTGTATCCAACCGGTTCTCCAGGCGTCTCTCCATGTCGGACAAATTTGTTTCAAATTTAGTCGATTCTCCGAACGAGCTGGCGTTTTGCAGATTTTCTAGTAGAGCCGTGGGAAACTCGGTGGAACCAGGTGTGGTCACCCTGTGCACTACGGGGGTAGTAGTTTCTTGTTCTTCGGGCTTTTGTACTACGTTCCGCATCGACGGCGTCCCATATTCTTCGAAGACGAGTGGTACCGATCCCATATTTTTTCTTCGTGTCGTCCGCAGACTCGACACCTCGAAGTTTGCGAATATATCTTTATATCCTGCTCGGATAAATTTCGTTTTGTGGCATTTTTTTTTTGTAGGCGCAAAAATAGACAAGCTATATATACATATATATATTTGCCCACTGTACAACAAGAAAACTAGGCAAACCCAGGCCAACTAGTAGCCGACCTAGGCCAACTAGTAGTCAACCTAGGCCAACTAGTAGACAACCTAGGCCAACCGCCAGTATGCCCGGGCAGACGGTAGAAAATACAAAACCGTGTATAGACCTTCTAGAATATTTTTGACTACTATTTTGAACTTGTGGTGATCGGTTTTGTATTTTCTACCGTCTGCCCGGGCATACTGGCGGTTGGCCTAGGTTGTCTACTAGTTGGCCTAGGTTGACTACTAGTTGGCCTAGGTCGGCTACTAGTTGGCCTGGGTTTGCCTAGTTTTCTTGTTGTACAGTGGGCAAATATATATATGTATATATAGCTTGTCTATTTTTGCGCCTACAAAAAAAAAATGCCACAAAAACGAAATTTATCGAGCAGGAAATATAGAAGATATTCGCAATCTTCGAGGTGTCGAGTCTGCGGACGACACGAAGAAAAAATATGGGATCGGTACCACTCGTCTTCGAAGAATATGGGACGCCGTCGATGCGGAACGTAGTACAAAGCCCGAAGAACAAGAAACTACTACCCCGTAGTGCACAGGGTGACCACACCTGGTTCCACCGAGTTTCCCACGGCTCTACTAGAAAATCTGCAAAACGCCAGCTCGTTCGGAGAATCGACTAAATTTGAAACAAATTTGTCCGACATGGAGAGAGCCTGGAGAACCGGTTGGATACACTGGAACGCAGGCTGTTGGACGCAATTTCCGACGATGCCAGCCGTTTTGGAAAAACTATCGATTCCGAGTGTCCGAAGAAAGACGAACAGGAGGTACACGACATTTGGAAAACCGTAGAGAATGCGAAGTGGTGGCTCGGGGTTCTCGTGGTGGCGTACGCGGTCTGCAAACCACTGTTCCCATTCGTGTCCCTAGAGTCTTGTAGATCTGGAAGAATGGAGATCCCGACGCCCAGTTCGCGCACCCCACCAAACAGTCCGCCAAACCGGAGGAAAAAAAGAAAAGAAAACTCCTAGCGAGTCCATACACCCTGGCGACCCTTTCTACATGGAGTAGCTCTTTGTGTTGCATAGTTGTTTTGTTTGGGGGGTCTACAAAGCTGGCAGCATGGATACCCGCATTTCCTTGTGGTTGCTTTTGATGTGCCTAGTTGTAGCGTACGTAGTAGAATGGGTCTTTCCAGAAGTTTGGGATTTGCCAACAATTGGGCCTCCACGAATGCGTTCGAACAGTACAATTCCTTTCCTATTTCCAATATGTATCTTTCCTTCCCGCGATATAGGTGCTCTCCATATCCAGATATTCGGAATTCTGTGTCTACTGGCAGGGTTTTCTAGTTTCTCGCATAGTGCCCACTTCTTTCCCCGCAGATATTCCATCTTGTCAAAATATTCTACCGAATTGTCTGCTTGTGTACACGTTTGTTTTCTAGCTGTTTCCTCCTCTTCTAGTATATCCAACCGCTTGGCAAATCCTTTCGGAGCTACAATCTCTCCTAGTATTGCTCTACGGTATCCGTGTTGTCCAAATGGTTTGTCGAATCCTTCTAGTCGAAACTCTAGTGGAAAGTGGATGTCTCCACACAAGTAGAATGAAGCTGTTCGAGGTGTATTTCCAGAAATTTCTGTATATTTTGCTAGTATTTTTGGAGTGGATATCGCGTCTGCAAGTGTTTTTGGAGCCCAACATAGCATCGCTGTCTGCCCTATTTCCACACCTGGATGCTCTTCTCCGTCGTCTGTTGTTGCTCGAATTGCTAGAATTGTGCCAGCATAAATACCCTGTTTGCCGTTTCTGGTAGAATTTGGAACCCCAACACCTCTATCTTGGTGCGTACAAAGGGCTTGGCCTTGTCTACCCACATGTCTAGAAGTTTTGTAGATTTCTTGTGCTTGCGAAACTCGTGTGCTGCATCTAGTAGAGACTCTCGTAGTATATCTATCTTGGTTTCCAATGCGGTTTTTCTAGCAACAATATCCTCCAACATCTCTCTCGCCTCTGTCTGTCTGCAAACTATTTCCTCCAACTCCAAACGCTTTCTTTCCATTGCCGCTCCCCGTTTCTCTTTTCCACAGATCCACGCCAATTGTTCTCCCCCAGCAACAATTTCTCTTCCGCCAGTAGAGCAACTCTGTCTCTCGTGGATAGCAGGCAGGTTTCCCTGGTAGTCTCCACCTTCTCTATTGGGAATGGTATACCGGTTCTATCGCCATGCCAAAAACTTTCTATTCCATTGCCAACGTACGAACTCTGTGCTACTAGTGGGCGAATACCCTCGCACGGTTCTGGAGTTTCCTTTGTATGTCTCGCAAACGGTGCTTTGCTTCTCGCTAGATATGTTCCCCCTTCTGTTTTTCTATATGTTTGTAGGGTTGTTACTACTCTTACTCCATCTTCGTCCTGGTCCAATACTACCGCGTGTATAGGGAGGCCTACAAATCCAAAATGCAGACGCCCATAGAGGTAGATATGTATTTTCCTAATGTTTGGATATCTTGGTCTTGGTATGTTTTGTATACTCCACATAGCCTTCGTGTTCCAGAATGCCCCCAATATATGGTGTATAGTGTTTTTGTCTGTTTCGATAGTAGAACTAGGTTGCAATGTATAGCAGAAACTAGCGCTTTCCACTGCTTCTCGAGTGGTTGTTTCCAAAAAAGCTTCTCGTCTTCTGGATCCCCCATTTTCTGTATGTGTTGTACCGCTTGGTTTGCAAGATCTAGAGAAATATCTTCTGCCTGTACTCCGTATAGAGACACCTCTACCCTGCATATTCCCTTTTGTTGTACTAGTGGATGCGCGAATGTTTCTCCTAGTCTAGAATCTGGACAATCGCAGTAGTTTGCCACGTTGTTTCCCATACTGTCGAGGACGCCTGCACATTCCATCTGGCATACAAACTTGTTGTAGAATTTTCCTCTCCAAAGAGATCCGACTGGTGGATCTGGGACTAGAAGGGATATACAGTTGGCTCTACACTGCCTATATTGTCTAGAATACTGCAATCTTTTTTCCAGTTGTTTTGTAGGTGGGTTTCCAAAATGTTTCTATCTAGTGTACCCGCGTAGTCTCTCGTACAATCTATTCCATACAACCCTATACCGTCTAGTCGGAGGCTTTCTAGGAAGCGGGAGAGTTTTTCAAAAGATCTCCTATTTCTATATCGGCAACGTCTAGTTTTGCCACTACTATAGCTTCTGGTTCCGGTTTTGTTGGATGTTTTTCTCTCGAATACGTCTAGAACGGTTCTGTCCGTCTCCAAAATTGTGGTACATGTTCTTCTGTACAGTGTGGTTGTGTCTCCAGAATACCTATGATGATACTATGCGTACGTGCATGCTACCTGGCAGCTCGGCCACGTGTGCGTGGGCTCGAATGTTGGAAAGAATTGTTTTTGCAACTGGGCCCGCCGCGGATACAAATCGAGACCCTGCTTTTTGTGGTGGAGACTTGGTCTGCAGCCAATAGTGTCCAGACATACATGTCGTCTACAAATACTTCGGAAACTGGTTTCCAAATGTGTACGAATTCCCTCCCCTTGTGCGAGATTTTCTGTTCCCTCCGGAACTTCTATCGTTGGAGTGTAGCAGACTTTGCCTATGTCGCTTGCCAAATTGTTGTCGTATATATTTTGTAGTAGTACGTGTTTGTCCGTCCTCTCTCCTACAGAGCGTATTCCCATGTCTTTTGCGGTTGCGAACTTTTTCGTTTCTTGCATTTTTGAGAAGTAGCTGAACTATATATGCTGAAATATATGTTCAATTGGAAAATTTCCTAGAACAAATTATCAAAAATTATTTCGGCGGTCATCTTTCGGCGGTAGAAATGTCGAAAAAATAGGTAGTATGGTTTGTTTCGCCTGTCTTGGGATTTCTTGTATGTTCTGTATGGTGGTATCCCCGTATCGGCCATCGAGTATATATTCTCTGTGGTAGCTGAAAATAGCTGAAAACAATAGCTGAAACCAGTGCAATTTTGCCACGGATTTTATACCCTTCTTGTAGCGCAACCATTCCGGCAGTTTTCCTCCTGCTACATTTTTCGTTGTCATTTCAACATCTTTTATTTTTTTGGAATATATTATTTTTATAGATGTACTACCCCATCTAACAAAGGTCCACTTTGTATTCGGACGCTTTATTTTATCTACATTTAATCGTTCTTCTTCTTGCGCGAATAACCTATTTTTTTAACCTCATCATATCGTCTAAATCCAGGGACTTCCTTGAAAGTTTGTGAAAAAATTTAGCTTTCTCGGTTTCTTTCCCTTTGAATCATTTTCCTCTATGTGTTGCAATGTGTAATAAAATAGAGTATCGGAGATATCTCGTGCAGCAGAGGTTCTAACTCTTTTATCCACCCTTCTGTATTATTTTTTTGAAGTCGTCTACCCAGCGATATTGTGGCGGTTCTGCGACCTTTTTCTATCTTTTTTTCGTGGTGTTTTGTAGTCTTCTAAAATATTCTCTCCTTCGAGTATATTTTTTTAAGTAATTCGGTTTTAGGTGCTCTCTTTTCTACTTTTTTTGTAGTAATATTTCTACTTTTTATACTCATTTTAGCCTCATCATCAAGTCTTTTGAATTAATTTGTTTACATCTTCTTCAGATTTGTTTTCTATCCCGTTAAAAGCGCCCCGTTTGTATGCCCTCGTAAAACGTTTCATATATTCGCTATTTTTTTCTTCATTAATTAGTCTGGTAAGTCCCCTTTCTCTTAATCGGAGTGAAAATACTATCCCCATTTCAGTCAACTCCTTTCCTGAGCTGTGTGATTTTATTTTCACCCTGACCACTCCCACAAATCAGTGTGTGGGGTATTGCAGGGGTTTTTGTAACTGTTGCCATTTTTCTCTTTTCAGCTAACATTTTATATATTAGTATATATAATTTAAATATTTTTTATCTTTAATAGAAAATATTTAAATTTCTCACAATCCGTTGGGAGTTATTTTATTATATTCATATCTTTTCAAATATTTATATACCGTTAGTCTTATCCTTTCTGCTTATAATGTCCAGGATGCAAAACGGTAACGAAGTGACTCTCTCTATACTACTTGGGGAGACTGTATTTTCACACACGATTCCGTGCCGATTATATCATTTGATAGGCATGATGGTTGCGGTCTCTCTCTCCTATATTGGCTGTCAAACATTACACAAGTACGAAGCCCCACAGAGGACGTAGAATTCTTTTTTTTAATAATTCGTTCCCACGAAATAACAATTCGTTCCCCCAAATTAACAATTCGTTCCCACAAATTAACAATTCGTTCCCTCAATTTAGCAATTCGTTCCAACGAAATAACAATTCGTTCCAACGGGAACGAATTGTTAATTCGTGGGAACGAATTGTTATATCGTGCGAACGAATTGTTAACTCGAGGGAACGGATTGCTAAATTGATGGAACGAATTGTCATTTCGTGGGAACAAATATTTTTAATTCGTTGGAACGAAATGTTATATCGATGGAACGAATCGTTAAATTGAGGGAACGAATTGATATTTCGTGGATTCCGAAACGAAATAATAACAAAAAGTCCATGTCCCCTGCGGGGCTCCGTACACAAACGTCCATTGCTTCAATAACAATGGTATCGGAATTTAATATATTGCCAACAACTGACCAACAGTACATTACAACATTTGCAACGATTGCAACATAGTATTAGTCAAGCTGTTTGATGATTACAGACAGCGTTTTAAATTAATGACGAACAGCATATACTTGTTCAAGACTGTGTTGTGTGGCTACGCTCGTCCTACTAGTCCCACTGTTACTGTTACAGTATTTAGCCATTATGAATCAGATCTTAACACTCAGGCTGAAACAATAGTTGCGCTGTCGTTAAATTCATTACACAAAACTCATACGGACATCGGAACTGGACACCAGGGGCCCGTTTCACTAAACTTTTTACGACTAAAATGTTCGTAAGTGCAAATTTAAGATCGTGTGTAAATTTCCATTTATGGATTTACATTTATTGAGCATAGGCTGCATGTGCAGCCTATGCTCAATACATGTAAATCCAATAATTGTTTACAAGAAAACGTTGTTAATGAGAAACTTACAGACTATCGTAATTTTGCACTTACGAACGTTTTAGTCGTAGGAAGTTTAGTGAAACGGCCCCCAGTAGAATTCTGCAGGGACAGATACATTGTTGTTGTTCGCAACTTCATGTATCTCTGGTCGCCACAGTAGTTATCGTGATTGTTTATATACTCGCCGACAAGGTCATACCATTTGTAACTGTGTACGTTTACATAGTCATGTCATCATTTTAAGTCATCACATGCAATCTCCATTATCCATTTAGGTATATACGTTTTTCTTTCAGTGCTCGCAGTAATACTGCTGGTGGTCTTGCTCGTCTGTCTGGCGATCATAGTGGGAATTGTCTACTGGAAAAGGGAGGCAATCAAACGGCAATTGTGTGTAGAGAAGGTACATGTAATGCATTGTCAAGAACGACTCATGAGGTCCACTACCACCACATATTTGTCCTATATAAACTAACCAATGACTACACAATTTGCTGTTCTCTGCTACTGCCATTTGTCGTATGGATGTTGTGGAACATGTGTTCCCATAGCATTCACCCATTCTGCTCTGGATATTCACTAAATTAAATATAGGTTTATTTATTGTTAAGAAAGATAAATTCAATCTCCTGTGACGACCCTGGTGGTGGCGCAAAAAGTCAGCGGCTGGAATTGAAACAGCCTCAACTGACAAACATATTCCAACTTACAAAATAATCCCAATGCATATGCTTTTGACTACACCGCGCGTGAATATCTAATGATTTAGTGTTGCTAAACCTGAACTGGGACTGTTGTTTGGTACTGCTGCCAGTTAGTTGCACGTCAGCAGTCTCATAAGGATCCTGGTTGAAGCATTAAAGGGTGTTTCATCGACTGAATGGCGAAAAGTGTAGACATTGATCAGACTTCGCTGATACGCACTCGTAACAATGACTATAAGACCCGTTTCTTCACACAGTGACAAATTAACACCCCCCTTGCAATTGTTGCTATG